>JAOBRG010217762.1:0-13108 GCA_027574985.1 Umimayanthus nakama | reverse complement strand
CAAAAGTATAAATTATAACTCTTTTTGGTCTATCTCCATTCCAGTTTTTTCCACGCACCGTTGCGAGACAAAACACAGCTTTTACCACGAAATTAGAAGTCTACTTCAATTGTTTTTATAGACTCAATCAAAATTCAAACGTGGGCGAGAAGTTCATGGCGTGATTTTGCACTTATCACAGAATCTATTTTTCGCTTGCCTTAAGAAAATTGTCAAATTTTGTGTGCTCCTCCAGGCTTTTAAAGGCTTTTCAGTTTATGAAAATAACTTTAATGCGAATCAAAGACCTTCTGTTTATAATATTATGGTTGATAAGTACAGTTGCGGAAAGTTTGAAAATTCTACTCTACCATTTTCTTGCGACTGTCACTGTCATAATATATATGCAAATCTATTCTAAAACGCGGCTTTTTTTTAGACTTGCTAATTTTAATTATCAATTCAAAACACTTCCGATCAGCGCCCCCAGAGTACAAATTTCCCATCTACAGTCGTTTTGAAAACAAAACAAAATATAAGACTTTGAAGAATATTTAAGATTTCAATTTTTAATGAGCTTGCACTGAAGTGATTTAAATGAGAAATTCTTCGTTTAATGTCAATTGCCGAAGAACTTAATTAAGCAAAACGTACGAAGGTTCCTTTCAGTTTTCTTTGTGGCTTTTGCCTTGTACACTGATTGGCAATTGTTTTTTTCAGCCTGATCAGTTCAAAAGATAATAATAGAGCCTTTGTGCATGTAATTAGGTATTGTTCTGGGATTCTGTTTAGGAGAAAGTCAGAACGAATCGCTCTTTTGTTGGTAATTTTTTTCGGAGAGGAAAGAGAGGAAATTACCCGGATAGTTTAAAACTTCCGTTTTCGCAAGCGTGGGGTTTCATAACGAGCGGTCAAATATATTTTACAGATGATTACAGTCGACGCTTATTGAAAACACAACTGAAGTGAACCTGCAGTAATGTTGTGAAAATAATTGGAACTCCGAATCTCTTCCGAATCTATTACAATAGGCGCGTCGATTGCATTGGGTTGCCTTCGGTTGTTCTCGCTGAGTGGTATTAATTTCATACCACGTTCTATTTTAGAAGCAATGCCTAACGGCAATCATAGGGACACCAAAATGAATTTTTCTACAATTTTCGATCCAATTTGGCTTGCTGTGATGCTGAGTTGCTTTGAAATTGGAAAAGCTTTACCGACTGAGAAGAATATTGAAAACAAGATTGAACCTGCGACGCGGATGACGGAAATAAATTATGTTCTCAAAGGAGATATCACAAAAACTCGACCCATTTTGGCAATGTTATTTTTTGGAGATAAATATGTTAGTAAGAATGGCTTGCGAAGTCCATTTTACGGATATCGTGCGACACAGGACAGAGTTTCGCTGGATCAGATCGCGACTTATCATATTTCAAGAACGCTCAGCGCTACAAATTTGTCAAGTTTAAAGAATGAATCGCAAGCGGATGAAGGTTTTACAAGCTGTTCACAATCAAACACAGTGGCTTGCCATAGTTATGTCAGAAGCTGGACCAGCTTTTACTTAAGGGTACGAAAGTAAAACATTTGTGTGTTATTAATAATCTTTGACTTTAAAAATTGTTTAATATTTTGTCATAGAAAGGTATTTAGTATTACCTCGATAGTGCCCGTGATGAATATTTATAAAACCACGAACCATTGCAAAAATAAAATGAATAATGAAGTCTGCGTGTAGTCTAATCAGTGTCCGATTTGGTCGCCGAAAGTC
This sequence comes from Umimayanthus nakama, assembly GCA_027574985.1. Lineage (NCBI taxonomy): Eukaryota > Metazoa > Cnidaria > Anthozoa > Zoantharia > Parazoanthidae > Umimayanthus > Umimayanthus nakama. The sequence continues at coordinate 11,355 of JAOBRG010217762.1, read as the reverse complement.
GCCGACGATAGTCATGGAGCGAGTTCGCCGGAGTCTCGAGTTTGTGGCAAAGAAAAGGGATGATTTATGGCAGTTGCTAAGTTTGTTTCCTAAAGAAGATAAAAGTTGGGCGATTTGCAGACGTAACTTTTGCAAGATAACGGACGCAGTTACTTGCGTTTTCGTGTCGTGATTTAATACGCTTGCTGTCAAAAGATAACCTAAAGTGGACCAAAATAACAAACTCTACAAAGACTTAAAGTTGTTATTTTGCAACGATATATATATAAAAACTGCGTCAAATTTATTTTTAAAATTTTATTTTAAAACTACTGGAAAAAAACGCTCGTGCGCGTCAATTTCGGGTGTCGTGAAACTCTTTCTCGTCGGTGAAACGTTTATTAAATGCCAAACTCGTGTGTGTTTGAGACCTTTTCAAGTTGTCATGACATTAAAGATGCGATGATTGGACAACCAGTTGATCAGATAAGAATTGTTGTAACACGGGCTACTGACAAATGGTAGAAACCAGCAACCACATACAAGCATGCTGTCGACAAGGTCTTTGGCACAGAAAGTTATACGTACTGTTTTATAGAATACAAAGCACTGGGTATTGAAACTCTGGTAATCTGATTGGCTCTCTATTTGCGGTATAAAACTTATATACTGCAACAGCGTGTCACAAATTTAAGAGATTTTCACACCACAAACTTGACGAGTTGTTTGCCTTTTGTTTTACCGTATCCTGTGGTTATAACATAAGCTTTAGCTCACTTAAACACTTCATTGCCTTTTTGACATTTTACACTGTGTAGCTCTACCTTTACCATCGGTAACTTCTAGTATTATTGTTATTGAAGTGTTAGACGTTAGGATGCTAAGCATGTTCCTAAATAAATGTACAATGGGCGCGAACGTAGCCTATGACGCCAGTCTTAAATTACCTCTATGCATTGTTAACACATGTTAAAAATTCATGGATGACATCTTAAAATTCATCGATAACATTACTAAACTCTTTTTTAGCATTTATTTTTTCTTTCTTTTTACTAATATTGTTATTGTTGTTGCTTACAATGTAGATTGGCGGCTGGGTTACGCTTGGAATTGTGCTGACCGGGATAATATTTCTAGTAATAACGCACATTCTTGGGACGAGGAAGATAAAGAGGGCGGAAAACAGAACTCACCTGACCAATATAAAGTGGTCTGAAGCGAGACGAAGGTCAAAGTTGGCGCGTTGGGTTTGACCGATTGTGCTGGTAGCACACTAGCCCAGTTAGCATTTTACGTCAGGTTTGACGGATAGCTCTGACCCGTACAGGAGGTATAGACCCTCGTATTCGGACGTCTGCAGACTTAAATAACGCTCTAATTTTGTCACGCTTCTAAATCGATTCGCCATATCCAAATCAAAAGAACGTTTCATTAAAAAGGGCCAGTCACAAGTCGGGTAAAATATGAAGTCACAGCTTGAAGTTGGACCTGTCAAGAACAGAGTATGCCACTTATTCAATCAGCGTAACTGAAAAACAGCAATATCATTATTTTTCTCAAATATTTTACTGGGCTGGCGTGCAAGAATGGAATGAAAGCGATACGATGCGTTCCAGCGTACAGATAACTTCCAAGAAATGTATCTTAGCCGATAAAAGTATTTGACTTTAGAATTCTCGTGTGCGCGTGTAGAACGGAGTGCCTTTATTGCGAGAGCACGAATGAACATCTTCTGGTTTGGAAAATCGAAATTTGATGTGGCTGGTGAATTTATACAGGAGTCGGGGATTGCTATCCTGGAGAATGGTGCAGGATCGCGTGTCTTTGAACCAAATGCTACGATAAGCTTGCCAAACATATAAACCATCGATAGAAACTCAAACAACTAAACTAAGAGAAAACCTAATGTGAGACAAGAAAACATAGTCAGTGAAGATTGGGCAGTTCTGCAGTGTCCCGGCGCCGATGCTTCACTCGTGTTATAGATAGTTAAGATTTCGATTGCCTACTCATGCTGTTGTAGCGTCGATCAACCAAATTAGGGTGCGTTCGATTAACTCCATTTCGTCTCCCTTTTCAAATTACAATTATCTCCTAATTGGCAAAACAATCAGTTATCTAGTTGAAGGTAATAACTTGGGCGATAGATATAGGCTTGGTTGTGTTTTTCTTCAAAATTTGCAGGAATTGTGACCAATAAGATTAAACAAAGTTTTTTATTCTGTTTTTTTTCCTATCCCGGAACAGAATTAATCGAACGCGCGCGCGCCCTTATTGCATATAGCCACCATCAATCTAGCCTGCGTCGCAGACAGCCTATCAGCTTAAATGTTAATTGGTACAGTCAGTCTGCGTGTTAGTGCACAGAAGCTTGTTCCATTTCCCACTGTGTCGCATTGATTTCTATAGAAATTCATGATTGGCTAGTTTTTACGCTAGCGTAGAAACCAACCAGTCATGATGCTCTATAGAATTCAATGCGATCCAGCGGGAAATAGAACAAGCTTTTGTGTACTAATACGCAGACTAACAATACCGACGTTTTCTGACAGCTCTGGGCAGTCTGCTACCATCAATCTTTCATTCTTATAGATATTGAATCTTCCCTGTACATTTTATCCGTTGATCCACTGGAACTATCATGCTTTAGTCGGCTCTTGCACAAATCTCGTTGTTATACTGCAGGCTAGATAGAGCAAAACTGATTTAAAGATTGTTATACCATAAGATGAATTTTTACTAGCTTTACAAGTTATGAATGAATATGTTCCAAGTCCATTTCTCTTTCGCCTTTGTCTGTTCTTCCTATTTGCTGTGTGGATAGTTTCAGAGTAGTTCCAAAAAAGAGTCCCGTGACGCTTATATGATTGTTTAGGTTATCATTCTACTGTCAGTAATTCCATCTTCAAAAGTCATATGCTCATTTGTTTACCAATATAATAAAAAAAAAATGAACAATCGAAAACAAAAACTTTAACACACATTCAGGGTAGATTTTCTTGCGTTTAATTGATTGACCTTGCGCTAGGCCGGCTGTATCGAACACTCAAATGTTTTTGGCCGAGGCCAAAGTTGCATTGCTTAAAAAGTTCTCTGATCTCTGCTTAAAGAGACAGCATGTTTTTGTTTTGGTTTATTGGCTGTTTCTTTCCTGGCCGTTTCAATAAAATGAAAAGGATCTGAGAACGCAGTTTATTGTAGACCATTGGCTAGTTTTATACACTACTTGGTTATTACTCGTCGTAAAGGCAAGCTTCACTGCACGTAAACTGTTTCAATAAAATGCAAATCACAAGTAGCACTGACATTGCATGTATGGAGCAAAGAGTAATGTCACGAATCTAGCTCAATGGGCCTAGACACTTTGGTAAGCCGCGCATGCATATCGTTTGACCAGTTTTGACATAGTAGCTGTCAATTTTTACCAGTTGTTAGAAACTGTCTCGCAGCTAAATTTCCCTATGGACTAGTCTGCGTAACCGTACCTTTTCCTAAGAAATTACTTGTCAAACCTTTTTGAGAAGAAAGGAAATGTTATGCAGTCTTAGCAAGCGTCACTGCGTAGAGGTTTTAGTATTGTTTTTATTATCATCGTTTCGTGTGTACTAGTGTTTAGTTTCTAATATAGGCCGAGATGCATTTAATGCGTCGCTTTTAAAGTTTATAACTGCTATTTCGCAAAGTATGAGCGTAAAGGAGCACGAGCAAAGTCTTGTTAGAGCTTAGTGTCTTGTACCATGACCTCTCCATCGTCATTCTCCATTCCTGGGTTAACATAAACATTTCCTTGAAAGTTATCTGCTTCCAGTTCAAGACAAGTGAACTTGTTGGGCAAGCTTTTTGCTTTTTTCTCGGTTGGAGAAAACAGTCGAACCCTTCTCTTCTCGACAGGAGAAACATCAATGAGATTCGAGGTTGACCCACTTGGTGAAACATTTCTAGGAAAACTGCCAGTGCACGTGACTGACTCTGCCCATTTTCCACGGAGGTGGGTTTCACTTCCGCTTGGAAGGTCATTTGTCAACATATTCTTGTCAGTGTTTTGTTTCTTGTTTCCAGGATTTTTAATACCTATTGCTTCAGTTGGCTGTATTCTGTTTAGCTCCCGAACTGAAAAAGAAGTTTGAAGTACATCTGCTGCCGATGGTACTCCGTTAGAACGAGTACCGTGCGTTGACGTGTTGCGAGGATTTGTATTTCTGCGTTTTAATTGCAATAAACATACTGGCTTTAACGTCGAACCACGTGTTTTAGCATCGATATCGTCATCTGATTGGTCAGTTATGCTCGAGTCGAGCATACTGGGGCGACAACAGCAGATCACAAACTTGATGTACCTAATATAACCACGACGAAATCGTCGAGTTAACGTCCCGTACACTATCGGGTTTAGGCTGCTGTGGAGGAAAATCATTGCTTCAGAGAACTTCCAAAACAGGGCAGACAAATGCTGGTGCTCTTCCTTGCCAAAGTCCATGATCATCCAAGCAATTTGGTTTGGAAGCATACATACAGCAAACAAAAGTACAATTGCTGCTAAGGATTTGATGATTTGGATGTTTTCACTTTTGGCTTGACTCCTCACAAGTTGGCCTCTGTGGTTGATGGAGGTGCGTGGAACCCTGGTGTGTGTGATGTGAAAGGCAATGCGTATATAGGCGACAAGGATAATAAGCAATGGGATTCCATACTGCAGCACAAACAAGGCTGCTGTATAAGCCCGCCTGTGATCACTTGTCGGCCAGTTTTCGTTGCAGAGGTTTTGGTTTGATGGCTCAGCCACCAGCATCAGAGGTAAAACGGATAGCATAGAGCCAACCCACACACATACGAGCAATATCGAAACATTCTTTGGATCTGTTCGTGTTTTGAACGGATGCAGTATTGCTCGACATCTCTCCAACGCCATACAGGTCATGGTGAATATGCTCACGAACAAGCTCACCGACATTAAAGGCCATAGTCCCTTGCAGTAGAAAGCATTGCGTGGGACAGGCTCGAACAAGTCATACAAGAAAACGGGGTGGGTCAGAAGTATAAAGATTAGGTCTGATGCAGCGAGGTTAAAAATGAAGTAGTCGTTTACTGTCCGTCGTTTCTTGTCTCTCAAGATGACAATCACGAGAGTGTTACCCATTGTTCCAATCAGGAAGAAGAGGCTATACATCACAACTTTGATAAGTTTTGTAGTTTCGCTCGAGGAAGACGGGGTGCTCGAACCATTGAAATATGTGGTATTGGTGAAATTCATTGTGAATGGAACTTCAGTGCTTAAATCTAGCTCGAAACAGGATCAACTGCCATATCTACTGAAGCTTGTATTTTTGCTGAAATACCTGTTTCTTTTTGAAGAACGTTTTCACATTAACCCGCCTTCAGGACGTTTTATTCCATTTGTGGCCCTCTTGAAGCAGCTCTCCGGCGGAAACCACATCTAATGAAACCAACAGGTTTCTCATCTTCAATAAGCCCGCCGCTCGCCTTATTGGATTAATCCGCCAGACTGGAATAGCTGTCTGGTAGTTCTGGACGTTATGGCAACAAAAACCAATATAACAGGTAGACTCGCCAAGTACACTGCAGACTTCTTTTCCCTTTATCTTTGCCCGGATTCTCCACTCTCAGCGCGACCGCCAGCCACGGCCGGGATAAAGTAAGGGAGTTGGACCTGTTATGAACAATAAAAATAAGAAATCAGGAATCAACACCAAGCCAAATGAAGCTCGCTTGAAACAGTTTAGTTTTTTTGTTTATTCTACTAGGATTATGTAATTGCATTACTAATTGAAAGCATAAAATCTAATTAGAGCATCACAAAAGGAAGAATGTTGCCGTAGTCCATTGTCGAAGTATTTTGGTCACTCAAAATGTAATAACCGGTAAACTTAAGTTTGCTTTTGGTCTAGACACTTAAGCGTATTAAAAATACGAATCTGGAACTACAAACTTTCAGTTGTGTAAGCAATCGGGTGTCATGATAACATCATGATACGGGCTTATCAAAAACTGAACAAATATTTTAAAAATCGAGAGGCTTCGTTCTAAAGATTACAGTATCTAACCACATCTACCGCCGCTTTTCATAAGCGGTTTTGTCAGTGTGCCAAAAACTTTTTGTTAAAATTTGAATTTGCTTTATAAGCATTCGCTTCTGACAGTATACATTTGACATTTTGCCTACTGTTTTGTCAATTGTATGTGGTATTAGGTGAGAAGTGGATTAGGTTATAAAACTGAATTATCCTTTGGTAAATCCTTAAATATAGCGTTGTTATCTATTTCAGTCGGTAGCTCAATCTTAATTCTGACTAAGATTTCGACCTAAAACCAGACCCTGATAATGAAGCTTACGTTTGAGACGTAAACGTAAACAGCGGCAACTTTGAACTCTTGACCACAATGAAGCAATTTAAATATTTTAAAATAATGTGTGTCAAAACTAACACTGCATTCAAAAAACAAAAACACCACAGAAAAGCTATCTCGCTGGACAAAACAAACTATCACAAGCCATTGTAGAATAACACGATCTTTTTTATTTGTTTGCTTGTTTATCTTTCAAACGGCTAGAGGTTCTCTCTTGTATTTCTCTGAGTTGAACTATTGTTTCCCATTATGCTTTTCTATTTTTAACAGAAAACTGGGAATCGTCTTATTTAAGACATTAAGTCTTATAGGGAACGACGTGGCCAAAAAGTAATAAAATAAAATGTAAAAACAACCAGTAATACAAATGTATCGCAAATTCTGTTAGAGTATAGTTATTTGATCGGTTGCAATGGAACGGTAGAGCTCTTTATACAGTGCTACATCATAGGTCCATCGATGTATTTATATCTTGTTTTGCTGTACAATAATAATATTAATAGTAATAATAATAATAATAATAATGACAATAGTAGTAATGATATTAACAATAAAAAAAATAACTACAGTGATCATAATAAAATATTAGTAATGGTAATAATAATGATAATAATAATAATAAAATGATAACAATACCGTCATAACTTTGAAGGTCACACGTTAAAGTAAAACCGTAACACTGTTGGCCGTCGTAGCTATCAAGCCTTATAATAGTAACCTATCAATACTATCTGGGTCTATCTATACTACGAAACTGTTTACAAAAAAATTGAAAATATATTAGAAAATAAAGATAAAAGAATAACAACCAAAAGGTTAAAAAAGAGGATGCTGAGGTGAATAAATTTTAACAGCTTTGAATATAAGGGGAGAACGCATTCGTAAAATAATTGGCACTCTGGCATTGAGTGTCAGAGTTTGGTTGAACTAAAAATAAAATCTTTCAAATGTTCACTGTAGCTTTGATTATGGCCTAATTCAAAGTGTTCTCACAACATGATCCCAAAAAGAGGCAAAATGAGAGCCATAAGAAGGCCAGATGTTGTCTATTAGGTATCAAAAAATGCACATCACATAGTGATGATGTCATTAACACTTCTGATATCTAAGGCATTCATGCTAATAGAAATCGATAATAATATAACTAATAAAGCAATTTGTCTTTTTGCCAAGGTTTCAGAGGGCCCGTGAAATCTCGTGGTCTTAGAATTTTTCAACCATTTCCACCGGTAACTAGATTTACTTCGTAAATTATACCGAAAATATATCTTAGGGCAACAAATCAAAACTAAAGGGATTGATACCATAGCAAGAACAAAAAGATTTATATCTCCGTTATTGTTTGACTAAAAAGCATAAAAGAGCAAATTTAGAAAACTTCGAGGTCACAGCGCGCCTCTACTCTTTTATCTAAACGGAATTGAATACACTTTGTATTCCATTAAGGCGAACTTTCAGGGCTTGCTGTGTTTCTATTACCAGCGACCACCTCCAATCATTCCTTGCAGCACAGTTGGTAGAGCAGCGACGAACTGTTCCGGAAGTCGTTAGATCGAATCCAACCTGGGTCGAGGATTTTTTCTCTTTTTCCGCGAGAGCCTATTTCCTTTATAGGGGTATCGCTCAGAAGGGCTTACCTGGCCGGCATAATTACACAGTACTCAACTTCACTAAAAACTTCTTTCATTATACTGCCGGGTCTAAGAAAAACTTTGCTCACTTAATTCTGCTCGGAAACTTGTGTTATATTAAAATAAACGCATAACTCCCTCTACTATCTATGATAAGAGTTACAATCCATCAATGATGTCAGTCAACGATTATAGCCGTACTGATTTTTTCTTACATTAAAAACGAGAGTGCCATATACACGACAGAAGGATTTAGTTTAACGTGTAGCTGAACGATAGAAGTTATTACAAACCGAAACCAGAAAAGTAAGTTTATGATGATTTTGATAAACCTTGATTCTTTGATACTAATTATGCCGTGTTCACACATAAACGTGTTTTATTACAAAAACTGACTTTTTCAAGTTCTTGTAACTAGAAAGCAGAAGAACCTTCAGTGCTTAATCAAACTTGGAAAGCCACAATTATTTTCAAGAATTGTTTGCTATATATTTTGAGCAAAAATGCTTGCTGTGCTGTGCTTTTAAGCCTGTTCAGTTAAAAACAATATTAAGACATGTTTAAGCGTCGTTGGTGTGAATAGGGTATAGATAGAAATTTAAAGAGACTTTCGCGACATATGTACAATCTTTCAGAAAAAGAGGGAAAATAAGTTGTTAATGATTAAAGCAAATAAATTGCTACTTTGAAATTCAAAGGAATTAAGCTAAAATTATATCAGACAAAAGAAGAAAAGCGTGACTTTCTAGGATTTTCTCCATGAAACAATCCGGTAAAAATACTACCGACTACAGTTTGTGTTACTGAGAAAGCGTGAAAAAATCAAAACAGGATACACAATTAAGTTAGAATTGTTAATAGCGTTTTATGTCAGAGCAGAAAAAAAAGTCTTACCTCAGAAGCGAGTGATCTACGGGAAACACTGAGATTTCCGGTGAATTCAAAGCTTCGATTCTGTTAGTGTTACAAGTTGTTATTTTAAAGTTTCAGTAATGATTGAAGTTCACAATGGAGTTAGTTTTCCACAGTTGGTCTGATTTCGCCCTTCATCAAAACAATTAGTATGTTGTATAGTTTTCATAAACCAAAGTCAAAATCAAAGCCACAGCAAAATTATTACAGACATCTGAAACTGAACTCAGGTGCGCAAAAGCAGTCAATTTATATCCCTTTATCATACACCAGATATTATTAAAATTTGCAAGTTGCTTACGTGTGGTAAATACTGAAACAGATTATTGTCTGTTTAGGAAACTACATTTATTTAAGATATATATTTTGGCAGATTAATAAGGCAGAATTGTTTCAATTGAGAAAGTTTAAATGGATCCGTTTATCTCGGCGAATCACATTCGAAGCTTTTACTTAATTGCAGAAGATCTCAAAAAACCTGGCCTTCATGACGTCAATATATTAGCAATATTGAAACAAGATTGCTTTGACCGCTGCTGTTTAATTTTGATGCTACAAATTGCTTTTAATGTTTGTTCATTAAGAATGGTCTTGACTGTAGAATACAAGGTGTCCATATTTAGAAAATTGTTATTGAAACAAATTAGCGCTTGGGGATATATTTTATATCTGTCAAATGTAAAGAATGACATGCAGGAGCCAACGAAAACTGAAGGTTTTCGGTACACTGCAAATGCATGCAAGTCTCAAAAATTTTCACGCACCAATTTTGCGCAAAAAAACATGATCCACAGGGAAAACGAACAATCCCTTTTTAGTTCTGATGTTACTGAAGACCAAAGATTAAAGCATAAGTGGGACAAATAGCATTTCTAAATCTGACGAAAGCAAATTTTACAACAACTTGAACACGCGCATTTGATACAACACGACTCAGAACCTTTTGGCGTAATATATTTTAGAACTCAAAACGGACCAAAAGGCGGGATTTTTTGTGACCCCTGGCAACACATTTAGTAATTAATGGAAAACAAATGAGTACGGTGGTCTTGATTATTAATTCCAAACCTACCACGTTGATAACTCTTCTCGGTATCTTTTCATTTTTTAATTGCAAATTGTTTTGTTATCTTTTTTTGGGTTACCTAGCTATAATTGTCAAGTTTGTTTGTTGATCTGTAATAAGACACGCCGACCCGAAAACTCGAATATCATTTATTAAGTAATTTATTCATTAAATGATTCTAATCTTCAGTTGCTGTAAATGTACAGTAATACCAGTTTTTATGCAATATCTTATGAAATTGTAAATTATTCGTACGTTTTTAAATTTCAGAATAAAGCGTGCAGTTTTCTCGCAGGGTGGCATAATATAAGCTCTAAACTTAAACAGAAATATTTCATCTCTCGCTCGGTTATCTCGGGGATTGTTGAACTTGTGATGTATCGAAATAAAGCAGATCCGCGTGAAGCAGTTCAGGGGAACGTGTTTCCGTCGTTAAGTAATAAGTAAAACAGACAAAACAGAACAACAGGCTCTTACAGGCAATCCTCTGAACTTCTAGATTTTTTTTATGTTCTCACTTCTTTTCTGGTACAATAATTTTGCGAATAACGGAGCTAAACTTTGTTTAAAAATTGAGAAGTTTAATTAAGAAACGTCTCCGGCTGAAGTCACGGAGCACACATTTCACACGGAATACTCAAACTCACGACTTAACAAGCAACACCGTATTAAGAATAGTGTTCCATTTAAACTAGAAGCTATCATTCTAACAGAATAACCGCAAATTACATGTTCAATATAGCTGGTGCGATTTGTTAATTTGCAAATAAAATACTTACAATTTTAAGAACAACTTGAGGTCCTTAACTATCTGTTAAGACTTAAGAGCTATAAAATAATGTGGTTCTAATATACGGCTGTTTCAAAATCGTTGACAACACGAAGGAACAATTATGACTCCCCTGCTCTCACCTCCGGAGAGGTTTCCTGTTTTGAAAACAAATTCAACAGAGGAGGGATGTTAAGTAGACGAGAGCTAGGAAAATAATAGAGGGGATCTCTTGGCTTTCCCCTTCCCATGATCTCGCGCGCGCCGCTCTCGAAGCGGCTCTGCGTGGGAGAGAGCCTTATGCTACATACTATCCACGGATGAGTTGTTTAGACAAATTAGGGCAAGATCACCTTGACAACGTGATTAAGTCGAGCTGACGTCTGGCCTACCTTCATACCTGTGAAATCACTTTACTTCTCTGAGGTCAAATCAAAGAAAGGTAAAGACACTTGCAACACTTACGTGCCAAATCAATACACTTGAAATAACAAGTCTTTTTATGGCAAAGTTGATTATGAAAAAACAATTCGCATAGACCATTTTATTTCTCTCTTAAAGGGCAACTCCAGCCAAAAATTAAGTCTGGTTCATCGAACAGGCCGTGACATTTGCTTTCCGAAATGGGGTTG
>JAOBRG010217761.1:13359-26711 GCA_027574985.1 Umimayanthus nakama | reverse complement strand
AGTTTGAAGCGCACGCGACTTAGCCATGGCTTGCATTTGCAGTTCGAGAACAACAGAGTTTTCCTAACTATTGAAACTTCACGGTTTATATCTCATTCTGCTTCCTATGCGTTACTTTTGAGTTTGTGAGTTTTTTACATTTGAAAAAAGTTTTCTCATGATACTTTGTAACTTATACAAAACTCTTAAAAAGAGTAAAGTAATAAAAAAAGACTCGGGAAGCGTACGATAATACTTCACATGACGCAAATAAGAAAACATTTCCTTCAGTTATTAATGAAAGCTTTAATGTTGTTTTCACATAAATCTTGTGCCAAAAACTATAAAAAACTTGTGCACACGTTTGCACGCAACGCGCCTGATAGGAAAACAAACAAACAGTCAAACTCAAGAAAATATTTCAAAATACAAACTAACTAACGAAAAATGGGGCTTTAAATATGTTATTAATCTACCACCTATAAATCGGCTGGTTGTATTGCTTAGGTTCTGGGTGAAGTGTGATATCTCCCTTGAAAAGTGTCCAAAGTCTTTTACAATTTACCTACATTAGAGTATTCAAAGTGCATTGAATTGTTTAAATCTCGACGCAAGGAGTGGGGATTCATTTTAAATTTGGGTACTAGCCCAAAAATATTTTCGGCTCCCTGGAGAATTTCTCCCCATATTTATAGGTGTAGACTGTCTCTGAAATGTGCATTTTTCATCAACTCTGTTGCTCGCATGTTACCATTGTTTTCTAATGCATTACACGGTTATTTTCTCGTGCCATTAAAATCTTCGCCCCAAAGCATCAACCACCTCCCCTACAGCTTCGTTTCCACCTGCCGCGCGTTTTGTTTGAAAAAACCTAGGAATTCGATTAATTAATAAAAAGGCCAAATGGCTCGTGTGTACATTATAAACGTAAACAAAAATAAGATTTTAAATGAATCAGTATGTTTTGCTAAAATTTCGCAAAACAAGTTGACACCACGGGACTCCTTTTTTCATGTTAAATATCGGTAAGCATAAATCTAACGTCGCACAATTCCTCCTTATGGGACCAATTGACGGTTATAACAAAAAACATTGGCATTGCAGACTCTCTGCATCCGATAAAGTGTCATTGCTGATTATTTTAAGTCGAATAGAGGACTCCAAGAACTAAAATTTTCTCAAATTGTAGCGGCGTCAGTTCTCCATGCCTCGAAAATATCGTGCTCCCGTCTGCACTACTTTGTAGCTTGATTATAAAGTTTTGTGGTTTGTTTTGATTGTACTGTTCAACAAAATTTATTTATTGTTACTTAGAAAGCACATAAGTTTACCAGCCAAATGAACGATATTAAAAAATGAAGAAAAATTAAACCCATACTGTCTCTCTATACTTTAAGTTTTATGCCAAACTTTAATATACACTATATTTGCGTCAGCTCTCTCCTTGAAATGGAGGATAGTTATTGATTGAATTAAGTGAGTTTTTATCTCACTAGCCAATCTCCTTTGCTGAGCCCACAGTCTCTTCTGGCCTATAGCAAGAGCGAAAGCCACTGGTGCATGCGCACCAGTGAGGGAGAGGGAAATAGCAAGTGATGGTTAGTGATGGTCAGTGGCTGCAAGTTATGACAAACGAAAGTAAGTGATGGTCAAGAAGACAAGTGGTGGACAATGACAAAACATAGTTAGTGAAGACCGTACTTGGCAAGTGACGGTGAGTGATTGTCAATGGCGGCAAGTAAAATCTGCCGTTGGCAAACTTTAGGCACCAATCCTCACAGGTGGAGTTTAGCATTGACCAACCAACAACATTCACTCGTCCCGCGCTTTGGAACCGGATTAAAGCCCACAGAGACATCACTAACAAAACTTGACAAGAACAAGGGTTTAAACATAAAAATAGTTTAATAGTTTCGTTTGTGTTGCTTTTTTTGTCCACTGCGCTAAGTTTTAGTCGAAAAAAAGTTACACTAAGTACTTTTGCTTTACGAGTACCCTGATAACTGAGGATTTTCCTGGCCCGCGAATGTAAAGAAAAGAAAAACCTCCGACGAAGTCGTGTCAAAATCCTGTTGAGCATGCGCGATAAGACGTAAAGGAATCAGTTAGACTAGTCACAGTGGACTTCAGGAATCAAACCTACAACAAATATAGTAGTTTTTTCTATTAATTTTCTGATTACAACACATCTATTTTTTTTTGCCTTATAACTGGTGTTTTCAAACATTTACAGCAACACGTCTTGACTTACTGTTGTGATGAATCAAACGCTCCTGGTCACAAACACATTGCTGATTGCCTTTTAATTTGTTGCGAGATATTAAGAAAAATATCTACGTTGCCAATTAAACTGCAACTTCGCTTACTTTTGTAATAAGGAACTCTACGATCTAGTGTTATCAAATAGTTTAATTATTATTTCATAAGTTAAAAAAAAATCTAAAAATGTTTTAAGCCATCGCTCGAAGCAAGTCAATATCTTCCAGTGTTTTGACTGATTTGCGTATTCTACAACCCCCGATTTATTTAGAGATGTACTTTGAGCACGAATTTAACAAAAAATGCTAATGTAATAGTGTATATGTCCACACAATATCGTCTAATCGACAAATCATGTCATGTAAACAAATGCGTGATAATAAACTGCGACGAACAATTCAAATCCGAGCTCGTTATCAACGTCGTAATTCAATGGTGCATGGGGTAAGAAAAAATATATTTTTTCGGATGTTTCGAACTTTTACATAGATATTTAGATAATTTGGGATACTTAGAAAAACCGTTGCAAATTCGAGATTTTTAGAGCATTTTTGTTTAAGTGACTTGACTGTGTCAATATTTTTAAAATATCTTCACAACCGAATCTGTGAACATTTCCACCACAAAGAAGTTAGCGATATAATCACAATATCACAGTATGAAGTCCTTACACTCTTGTTGCTTTTCCAAACGTTCACATTAAATAAATTACTCGCTGTTGTATAAAAAAAATTGAAATCTCTACACCCTACATTTATTTGCAAGGACCCAGATTGGGGATTTTTAATTTTACAAACTGAGTATTTTCGAGATATTTTGAAAATATTTAGATACTTTGAGAACTCTTGGAGACATTTAGGGCGCATTCTTTAGACTCTGTTACGAAACAGGAAAAAAACAGAAGAAAAACTTTGTACAGTCTCAATAGTCACAATTCCTGCAAAGTTAGAAGAAAAACACAACCGAAGATATATCTCGCCCCAGTTATACTTTAACTAGCAAATTGATTGGTCTGCGAATCACAAGAGAACTTTGAAGTTTTACTGTGTATCCGGAATATAGACGGATTTGGGTCAATCGATCTCGAAAGACATCCGGGCCAATCTTGGGGATATATATTTACCCGCGCCTAGTGATACAAGGAGTTGTGATTAAAAAAAGTACCGTCGTCTTCTGGCCCAAACCACAACATGAACTCTTAAGTAATACAAGAATCGTGAGCTGAATCAAAGACATGAACATGTAAACCAAAATAAAAAGACTACATACCAAAGTCATTAATGTTCAGTGAAGCCTCTGTTTTTCACACCGAAATGGTTCGGTGCCAGCTTGTGCCGGTGGTTATGAAACCCAGTAGGTCACAAGTTTGATCAGGGCACTGATTATGCGCCATGCAGCCAGTTTTAAAGCTTTTCAAACAATTCAATTCTTGCTAATCTTTGTTCAGATGTCGCGCTGTTAGAGTCGTGTCGAACTCAATTTAGGACCAGAAACAATGTGACGAGGTTCTACTGAAGCATGCCAAAATCACAATGTCTAAATCAATAGCATGCTTTTTAGTAGACACATTTTGAGTTTTCAAAATATCTTAGCGTCAAATTTTAAAAATGTCCCATTTCTGGTTGTCAGTTTAGCTGGAAACAATTTGCATGGACTGCAGGTGTTTTGTCTGTGTGATAGTTTAACTGACTACAACGCATTTCACATTCTACATGAAGCAAAATTTTCAAAAGCCATGCTGGTTTTTGATTGGTCGTTAGATTTTGACTGTTTTGGCACCGTGCAAGTACGTTTGAAGAGCACATATAAACCTCATTATTAAACACCAAGCACTGGATAAGGAAATTCTGATAATCTGATTGGCTCTCTACTCAAAGTATAAATCCTATACGGCAACTTGTCCAAATACGGAAACTGACATTTTATCACGAAAACTTTACCTTAAAGTGGCCGAAGCTCGACCCGGTAGAAAGTAGAATTCGAAATATTTTTACCCAATGTTTGGTGTTTAATAAAACAATTATTCAACTCACATGTGTTGGATATGAGCTTACAAAAGCCGACTAGGTGCGATGAGTGGAACAACTGTTTATTAGCCGACTGCGTGGTCCGTACGGCAAGTTATGGACCGAGTTTTTTCCCTTCTTTTTCTGAACAAAGCGCGAAGCGCGCGGGCCATGAAAACAAGGAAGGCCGAAAAAAATGAGGATCCATAACTTGCCGTACGGACCGAGCAAACGAGACTAATAAGATATTTACTATATATCTTTGTTGATTCCTCTTTTGAACTGGTGATCGAGAGCTAGAGGTCCGTACGGCTACTTACGGACCAGAAATTAACCAATCACAGCACACGAAATTAGTCAGCCATATAATAACCTACAGTGAACGCTATTAAAAATTGTACAGTCATCCGGGAACTTACGAAAACACCACAGATGTGTCCTCTACTTGTTTGGACTCCAGTATCAGGAGTTGTGGTTAACTTCTAATATCACCTTGACGACACTAAAAGCGAATTACAAATCCCAGACAAAAGAGTCGCCAAGTGTGTTCAGTTTGAGCTATTCACCATTGTAACAAGTACGTTCAGTTAGTTCCTCCATTGCAACAGCAGCTTCAGTTTCGAAACAACTTGATGTAACAATATGGGTATTAAACTGCCTTTGTCAAAGACATGTACTGATTACCTTTGTCTTGTAAAATACATCGAAAGTGTCATGACGTGGGAAAGGTGGACGGGGAAACTTCGGCGGGTACATTTGTCCCATTAGAAAGAGGGTGGGGGGTCTTTCTCTTAATTTCACATCGATCGTATACCAGTCACCCAGGTTTTTTCGCCTCCCGTACACAGATGGCGCAAGGCACCGATAGACTTGAGTTGGTGCAAGGGGCAGTTTTGAGATGGTTCGACATCTTATTGGCCCGATCTTCAGCACTGCCATCCATGGCGGGAAACCATTCTTCTGCCCGAAGTTGAAGAAAAAGCCGTTCAGTTAAGTATTGTTTTTTCTCTGCTTGAGGTTTGTCTTCTTCTTCTTCTTTGGTACTGGACCACTGAACTCGATCTCCGAGGAATGTTCTTCAGTCACAGCACGCCTTCTCTTGCTAAGTTCAAGAAACCTGGGCTTTCTGTAAAAGAGAAGCAAAAATTCGTGGTTACACTGCGATTGTCATTTCCCCAACTTTGAGAAAGAGAATTTCAAATAAGTTGAAATAGTGCAAGGCGTATCGAGATGGGAAGTAATGCAGTCTTGTTGTATTTGAAACTATAGAAGACTAATGTTGTTTTTCATATTTCCAGTTTGGCTGGTCCCGCGAGTTCTCAGAACTGGTTCGGTCCAGTTTGGTCCTCCTCTGGTGTGTCAAAGTCGCTCGGTTTTCCCGCCATGATTAGCCAAAGCGAGGGAAACCGTAAATTTGTGGACAGGCCAGAACAATTTTTTTTCGACCCTACCAGACCAGACAAACAGAAAGAGACATAAGTTGTCAATGTGGCGGAGATGAAAAGAGTTCAAAAATTACTCTCGGTAAAACGCCATCCAAACTGGATTCAATAAGATGAAAATATGATCTCCTACAATTCAGAGATAATGTTTTGTTGCCGTGACAGCAACGCTTAAGTCACAGCACAAAATACAAGGTAAATTATTACTACTATTAATTTTGCAAAACCTTTTGATCTCCTTTTTGGCAACTTTTGTGTCAATAGCTTATTAGATTTAGAGGAAAGGGTTGAGGTTGGTGCTAGAGTAGGGATAAGGTTGAAATCAGTGCTAGCCAGCTGTAGGGTTTGGGATGGGGATGAGGGTTTCGGCTAAGGTGGTTTTCATGCGATTAAAACCTTCTGCTGTCCACTAAACGTATTTTGCATGACTGGACATTATGTCCGAAACACACAACTCAAAAGATACAAATTTTGGAAATTGACTACACGCTTTTTTTTATAAGAGCAAACTTAATAGGAACACCCAGGCTGAGATTTGCCCAAAAATTAAGAACAATCACCAGGCTGAAATTTTGATAAGAAAAATTTAAGAAGTTCATTTAATCCTTGTACACAGATTGAGATGTACCTAATAAAAAAAAACGACTGACAGGTTAAAAAGTGATAAACAAGCTCGTCACGTTCGCGAATGCTGTGTTGACAGTTTCAAACACATATTTCTTAGTTCTGTTTTACATTTAGTATTCCGGGCAACTAACTCACTGTTTTTAAAAAATATCAGGAAACAAGAACAACTTAAGAACAATTTGAGGCTGAAATCGCCAAAAAATTAAGAACAGCCCAGGCTGAGACGAAAGTTACTGGTTCTTATAAAAAAGCGTATATTCAACCATGAAAAG
Organism: Umimayanthus nakama; assembly: GCA_027574985.1. Classification (NCBI taxonomy): domain Eukaryota; kingdom Metazoa; phylum Cnidaria; class Anthozoa; order Zoantharia; family Parazoanthidae; genus Umimayanthus; species Umimayanthus nakama. The sequence continues at coordinate 20,126 of JAOBRG010217761.1, read as the reverse complement.
ATCGATACCTCTTGTGTTTCTTCTTTTTTTTGCTGTCTTCCTTAAACATCTGTCCGGGAGCGTCTCTGAGCGCAAAACTTTTTGCCACATGGCCAAGGTGCAGGCTCTTGACCTGAAATATGTGTTTCACAGGGGAGGGGTATGTAGCGTAGCCCCGAACGAACGACTGGTAGGCTGCAAACAATAAGGTAAACCAGTGAGCTACAACAATCAGACGCCGCCGAGCTCAGGAGAGCAGGAGACACGAGGGGGGCACGGCAAGAGGCACCGATTTTATTCGAAAAACGCCGCGCCTGCATAAAAGCAAAAACATATGTAAACGCCGCCCACGAATTAACAGTGTACCGATGACGCGACGCTTATTTGAATTATATACAAGTTCTCAATAAGTAAGTGCAACATCGATCTTTAAACAACCACAACCCAATTTGCTTGTCCCAAACAATTTGTTTTCCTTTATTACACTTGAACTCAGGACAGAGTAACAGAAAAACAAGAAAACCTCAATTTCAACGTTCAGTTTCAATCGTTTGCGTGAAACCAAACGCACTTGTTGAATTTCAAAATAAATCAGGGATTCGTTTTTGAAAAAGCTAGGCGTGCTGAGAATTACCTTCCTGGGCCCGGTTGTTCAAAACCCGATTAGTACTAATCCTGGATTAACTCTTAACAAAACCTATAGAGTTAACCCAGGATTAGTACTAATCGGGCTTTGAACATCCCGGCCCTGAGGTTGCCCAGGCGTACTAACCGCACTCCTCAAACCCATACTTTTAAAATAAAGTAATGTTAATGTGACAAAGTAATTACTTGTATTTCAACTTTAATAATAAACATGTTGCAATCAACTAAATCTCGAGTTTTGAAAACATGCCTATATAAAACACATCAGAGTGTCAAATGAAATATACTCTTAGTTCCCCTGGAACTCTGCTTAAATGTTCTCATTGAATACTAGCTATTTAGTATCGCTTTCGCTGGAAAGAAAGGCTGGTTCGTTGCTGATGTAAGAAGAAGAACTGGATCCGCTGTCCGACAATTTTTCATCTTCTGAATTGAATTGCTTCTGGTGCCTTCAACCTCTCCGGCTCTTTTTGGAACAGAAGCCAGGGAATTACTTTTGGCTCGTTTTACTGGCAATCCCCTCATTTCCAATCGTGCATAACGGTAATGCAAGCGACGGCTTTGAATCGAAGTCTTGTTTATTTCAAACTACTTTTCAGTCCGAAAAAGATCGAGAGTGATCATTAACGGCTCCACAGATTTGTTTTAAAATTGATATTTTGCTTTCAAACTTTTATCAGTCGGCCTGCTAACCGCCTAGGCGTGCTAAAAAGTACCCTCCTGGGAAAATTTTGAGGAGCGCGATCAGAAACGAGGCTCTGAAAAAACGCCGCCCTTGAACAAACATCGCATTCCAAACAGGAAAAATTTAATGAACGCCGTGGCGTTAAATGGATTAAATACGGTATATGTAGCGTAGGCAGGAACGAATTGTTGGTCACACATACCGTCTTTAGCAGCCTTGAGGTTGTCATTGTTTGATAGCACGTGCTCCTCAAACTGTGTCTGCAAGTTGGTTGCTGCTTCTTGGATCCGACTGTTCTCTGAATCCTGCAGGTGAATAACAGTGAACAACCGATGGACCAAGAAACGTACATATACAGATGAAGGTGGGTGGATATCAGCTGTGTCTGCTTGTATAGAACGGAACTCTCTTCCCAATCGCCGTCAACAAGATCTTTTAAAAACAACTCCGGCCGAGGCTTTATATAGACAGAAATAACTACCGCATTCTAACCCTCAAATGACACTTTAAGGTATTTGCATTTTAGATTAGATTTTCAGGTAATACTTTTTTAACACCGTAAGATATAATTAGCACATTATACTGACCGTATTTTCAAATTATTGATATCCGTAGTTTAATCATGGGCCAAAAGTTTATTAGTATTGTACACTGTTAAGTGTTACCCAAATAAAGTCGGCTGACTGTCTGACTGACTAGCTTACTCGCTGACTGAGTGACCCGCTTACTGACTGACTAACTTACTTATTTACAGCAGTGGACTGAGTGATAGCATGAGAGAGAGATCCTAGGTCATACATGCTAGAAACTGTAATTGTTATAAGAGTAAAGTCAGGGTTTTGCTGCTGGCAATATCCCCAATCTTCCAATTTTATATTAGACAGTCCAAATCCTTATCAAGTTTTGAATCTCAACTTAAAACGCACTTATTTATTTAATAAAAGTTAGCTTGAACATTTTTAAATGCTGCATTTCTAGCTTAATTTCGTTTTCTAAATATTTTAATACGGTATTACAGTTTTGTTTCTTTTTAGATTTTTAATACTTCAATTACTTTGAATACTGAAGTAAAAATTCAACGTAAATGTATATTTTTTTTCTATATGTAGGAGCATTGAGACTATGTGAAATGCTCCGAGATGGTTTATTATTATGTTTGGGTTATCATCTGACAATTTCAAACTTTTGTCGTTTGTCTTCTTTCAGAAACTACCATTCTTTTACGTTCTTCACCCAATCTGCCATGTTTACAAATCGTGTTAGGCCGCCGGCTGAAACCCTAACCTCAGTGTTCTGTGCGTGGTTGTGAAAGTAGCTTGTTGACAACAGTGATTATATTAGTTTTCTTATCACACCAGCCCAAACTTAAACGAAAACCTATGAAGTTAGTATATATAATTTCTTTGTTGTTTTAGCGGCGATTTTCGGCCTTTCATTTGACCTGAGCGAAGATGGCATCTTGTTGCGGAAAACGCTTGTGGTTTAAACATGTAACCTATATAGAGGGCAGTTAAGCTTTTATTTGCGATATAAATTATCAAGTGACAAGAAACTTTTGTCTAGTCCTTAGCAAACAAGTGTCAACGTAGCAATTGAAAAATTGAAGCAACTTTTCCATCACTTACGCATTTTTTCTTCCTTTTCATGTTTTCCGAATCTCTTTCGTCAACAAGTGATCCAAGAATACCATCTAAACTTAGCTCTTCCAGGCTGAAAATAATAGAACAGAATCGTGTAACCTTTGAAAACTAATTTAACATAACTCAACACAACAATCTATCTCTGAATATATGTCACAACAAACTCCATACTAGTAAAATAGCAGAACACCAAAAATACGAAACAATGACAACGCAGCGTAACACAACAACAAACACTATGAAGCACAACGCTGCCTCACACAGCGCCCGCATAAAGTAGCACAGCACCACCATAATGAAACACAACACCAACATGAGGTAACAATATGCAACACTGACAACAACAACAACAACAACGTAATGTAGCACTGCAAACACTAACCTTTATTGTAGCACAACACAAGTAAGAAACACGAAACAAACACTACTGGTTTACAAATTGACAAGAAGGTGTGAGCAATGCAAACTGCGCAATCTGTTCTACCTGATGCCGTGTTGATTCAACGTCTGAAGGTATTCCACCTGAAATATCCACAGCGGGAAGTTACATTTTGATCTAGCCTACTAGCCGGCTCTCCAGTTGGGTTGAAATCGAAAAGGTTTGTTTTCGAAATTCGTTTTTTTCTTTTTTCCCCCAGCCCCCCTTTTCGATTTGTAATTCACGCGCCAAAAGAATTTCGAAAACATACCTCTTCGTTTTTCATCCAACTGGAGAGCCGGCTAGCAGGCTAGTTTTGATCAAACAAAGCAATAGCTTAAAGTTTCACGGAAACCAAGAACTTGTCAAATGACTTTTGAACGAAAAAATGTTTATCATTCTACAATGTTAATAATAGTTATCCCAAAACGATTTTGTCAAGATTAAATTTGAAAGGCAAACGAAACAAAATTAAAAAACTAAAAGAACTATACCAATCATTTGATTAACGAAACCAAGTCCAACAAAAAGCATTCTGAGAGACAAAATGAAACTTTCTTTCTACTTTCTATTCATTTCTCGAGGAGTGAAATACGAAAGGTATTTGCAATATATACAAAATATTTTCACTTAAATGTAAGATACTAGAGTGAACCACAGTGAAAATGGTCAGTTTTCTTGTTATATCATTTCTTGGCAGTCTCTTCCAGTCACTGGTTTTGACTATGTACAAAAAAACAGTCTTGAAATGCATAAAATCAACCACAAAATACGAAACATGCAAAACTGAACATGCATGGTCACAGTTTGTTCAACAAAAAACCAAAAAGATTTGTGCACTGCTTTTGAGGTTTGCTGAGCTTCTTTAACTGTTAATTCTAACTAAATTTGTATGAATTCAAAATCAAGATCAACTTTCTCCTCACCTCCGCTGGAAGAAGGAACAAGAGAGCCTGTCCGTGTAGACCAATGCGAGCTGTTCGACCGACCCGATGGATGTAATCCGCAGCACAGCCTGGAGTGTTGTACTGGAGTTCAACAAGAGCAGTAAAGGTGGGGCATGCTTTTGGGGTTCACTCTGTGTATGTTTGCTAATATTCAACGGATCGATCATAGAAAAACCTTATTCAGGGTTGGAACATTTATACAACTTAAAAAGTTGCAGACGCTCCAGGAGCGTTTTTTAAGAATTTTTACAGGAGTTCTTTGAAACCACACCAAATATATGTAGAGATACTAGGCAAGCTTCAATCAACAGAGATTATATGTTCCTCATAAATCTAAAAACACTAAAAAGGTGAAAAACACTTATTGTAGAAGTTCAAGGACTTATTTCAATTCTTCAAGAGTTTTTCAGAAATAAGTCTAAAACTCCAACATTACCCCCAGAAAAAATTAAAATTCCAGGACTTTCCAGATCGGAATCGTTTCAATTTTGCAAATTATAAATAAAGAGTGGAACGGATCAACTGGAGGGGGGGGGGATGATACATCTCGCTTGCACATATCTACATAATACAACAACAAAGGTGGTAGAAAGGAGACCGTAGAAAAGGAGCCGTTACCTGAACAATCCAGTTCACGTGTGGGAGATCAAGACCCCTGGATGCAACATCCTGTAGAGCAAAACCGAGTCTGTGTTGAAACGCAAACACAACTAAATTTGAAAGTTTCAGGTCACAGCGCTTAACGTTTGGACAGGAAGGTTAGAAAAAGGTTCTAAATATTTCAAGTTTTTTTGTGTGTAAATAATCTTATATGGTTTCAGTTCACCGGCATAAAAGCAAGTTGACTGTACAACGAATGCTTTTGAATTGTATTGTATTGTGTTGTGTTGTATTGCATTATAATGTAATATAATGTAACGTAATGTAATGTAATGTATTGAATTTTTTTGTGTTGACTTTCTGGAGGTCATATAGGGTCTACTCGAGCATGAACGTTTAAGTACGCTCATAGCGCACTCAAAGAAGACGTTTGAGAATTCCCGATGATCTAGAATTCATTCATCTTAAAATCTTGCGGTAAGATCTCCCTAAAACATGTTTTAAGCCATTATCCAACCCAAGCACAGCACCAATCATCGTCACAAAGGAGCAAGAAACAAAACAACACAAACAATAATTTAAAAAGTAAAGCAAACTGAAATGTTTTACAACATTAGTGTATACTGTATTGTAGCAGCGTCTTACCGTACAGAAGAGTATTCCTCGCTTCACGGTACAGTATCTTTTGAAGCAATCAGTCCTCTCCTAAAACAATTCAAAGCGATTGGAAGAAATAGAAGCTAAGGTTATCAAAAGTGTATGTGTGCGTAATAGATATGGTGGATGGGTATGCAGGGTGAGAGTTGAAGGACAAAAAGTAGGGCAAACCGTCACTTTTGTAGGCCAATAACTAAGCAGTCTACAAGTTTCAAATAAGAAGTTATATGGAAATATTCTTGTCTTTCAAAGCAAAATTGAATGTTTTTAGGCCAGACAAAATCCTGAATTCGCACCCTGGTATGTATATACATATTAGTCAGTGTCCATGAGTTACATATGAAGACTAACTGGGTGTGAGTAATTTCTGACAGTGTAGCCTGCAGAATTGGCATAGATAGTTATTTTACCGGCACAGACCAGAAGACTGGGTCCAAGTATCGAAAGGAATTTTTATCAACTCTTTCTCGCGTGCTTATCAGTCATCCAAATTCTTAATTTTAAAGCCTCCATACCAGAGCTGTCGGCATTGCAGATGGTTACTACCACCAGGTGGGGGTATACGTTCCCGTCACCCACAAAGTGGTTTGGGTTTTCGTATCCAGCTTTTATCCTATCGACTATCGTCCTTGTGATCGATAGTATATTATTAAAAGAATGAACCGTTTGAGACGGTGAAGTGCTTATCGAGTTAATCAGTCAGTACATTTATAAGAATTATGATTCATCACAAGACCTGGCATTGAAGTTCTAGCTGACATACAGGCCCTTGAATCTATTGAGTTATTACGGTTGTTTGTCTGGATGTGAAAACGGTAGCTAAAATCATGTACATGTGTGTAGTCTTCAAGCGTAAGTACAAGAGTAAAGTTGTGTAAGTGTGTATGTGTGCGTGTTTGTGAACGACACTTACTTAATTGTGTACAGCAGCAAGTTCTGCTATTACTGAAACAAATACGAGTAAGTACATGTGTTCATTTGTATGACGAGTGTTGTGAATATTTCGTATGTGTAGTATCCACGCACCAGCTTTTAACAAAACACCAAATTCAATTTCCTATAGTATAATAGTTGATCGATTCAATCAACACAATCGTATATTATTTACCGTTCTCTTTCGATAATCTTCTTCTTATTATAAGTATTATTAACGCTATTATTATTATTATTATTGTTATTATTATTATTATTATTAT
>JAOBRG010217650.1:0-17230 GCA_027574985.1 Umimayanthus nakama | reverse complement strand
ATCAAAATAAATGATCCAAAAATATAATATCGCAGCCTGCCTCGACTAGCTCTGCTATTTCTGCAGGCTGCGATTATTTTGTAAAAAACGATACGAATAAAGTTTTTTGTTTGTTGATCATAAATGTTTTGTCAGAAGTTGGGTATTAACAAAGCACCCTATTTGCGTGTTTCTTGTCATATTTTATTTTATTTAAATGACAAGTACAGAGTACAGTTGTTGTTGTTGTTTCGCCGTTGGCATCCATGATAAGAAAATTGAGAAAGATCGGGTTGTTTCATTGAGTTTGTGGCGGCATTGATTGGAAATCGTGACACCAGCGACTATGAATTGCTGGGATGAAAGAGGATGTTTGGTGTTATTTTTAGAAGCCCCGAAGTTGTCGTTGGAGAAGAAAGATTCAGGAAAATGTTTCCAATATGATATGATGAACTGCCCTTGGGTTTCAGAGATTGATAGCTACCGAACTACTTGTGCAACAGAACAATTCGGCCGATGTGCCGACAAACAAGATGAAATGCCAGCTGCGCTGCATGCTAACATGACAAGATGAGGAGTTGATGTTTAATGGCACAAAATAAAATGACCACAGCCGATGTGCTAACAAAGAAAGCTGACAAACTCAGTAAACAAAGTGAGCACAGGTTTACACAGCCGATGTGCTAAACAACAAAATGGACACTCCTGCCAATGTAAAAGCACGCTTCAATCGGTTCAGACGTCCAAGAACAGTGCATGTATTAAAATTTCGAAGAGAGCGTATTACCACAAGCTGAGGCAACCAGAAGGCTCTTCGCGCCTGTCAAGCCCCTGAGAAAATCTGCGGGAATGTCAAAAGGAGACCAGAGTCTGATATTTGAGCATTTGCCACAGGAAGCCCAGCCAAGATTATTGAGCGTGCAAGCGAATTATCAATTAGCAATTATCTTCAAAGAACTGATTATCAAGTCACGCGCTATGCTTGATATTGATTAGCAGTTCGGTCTTTTTTTGATTTGTACGTGCCAGTCTTTGATAGAATTATGATAAAATTTGTTCACCATACAGCTGTTGCACACATTCTTGAAACATAGAACCAAGCACGTCTTTATCGACAATGTAATTTGATCATTGCGCCGCACAATTAACAGGAGAATCCGACACAATCTTTTTTCTCTTCGGCTCTATTCAAAATTATTTCTCAATACAAAATGCAATGACTGGTTCATTTCAACCGCTACCAGCTTAGTGTCCAACTAGTGTTGCTCCGCTTTTACTTTAAAACTATATGAAAACAAATAATTATCAATTATTATCAAGGAAATATCAGTTCTGTCGGCGATATCACCTGTTGCTTTGTTCTGACACCATCCAGAAGTAAAACTAAAAGGACTGGTTTATCTTAGGCTTCTGTTGTCTACGAAAATCATAAACTTAAAAAAAAAATTGTATCTGTTATCTTGTTTTCTTCCAAAGTAAGATATGTTTAGTACAAATTTCAGACTCTGACTGTCAACAAAATTAGAAAAAAAAATTAAGGTCATGAAGTGTTTGCCATACTGATATCAACTCCTGGACAACCTACATGCTTTATCGAGTTTGTCTCACTGCTGTAGATTGATATCTTCCCCCTTCGAAACAAGCTCTCAATACAGATAGACAAATTGTATTTGGATTGGTTTATTCCATCTGCGAAGCAATAGTTTTCCGTTAGCTGTGTACTTTTTTCTATTCAAAGGTCAATTTAGAATATGCTCGAACTGGTGCCTTCCTTTTCAGTTCGAAGCAACATGTTTCTGTTAGCTAGCTCTAGAAAAGACTACGTGAGGCAGGGCAGTGTTGACTATTATGAAAAAAAGTTGCGCCTATTTCTGGCTTCCAAAATTAAAAGTGGTTATCGACACTTTGACGCTAATTACTTGTTTTTTGAAATGAAAACAAGGCTTCTTAATCAGCTAATCAGCACTATTCGCTATACTAAAAGGGGCAGCACAGTTTCTTTTTTTGGACAATCATATATTTATTTTCTACAATTTTCTACACTAAGTATTGCAGATGCAGCGGAAAGTTATAGAATGTACCAATAAAAGCAAAAGTACTCAAATATGTTTCCGATATAACATATATAACAAACTATGTTTGAAATAAGCTCTAGGACATGTACAGTTTTAGTCATTCCAAACGAAACCAAGAGACCACAGAGCTCCTTTGAAAGTGGCGGGCTGACAAGTGACTCAAAATGGTAAGGCTAAAAACATTTTTCTCTGTAACAGACTGCTTCTTATGATTTCTGATTTAGCACAAATCACAAACTTTTGTAAAATGTGGAAGAAAGAATAGTTAATAGAACCTGAACCAAAAAGAACCTTATGATACTAGCTCTTTATAGTTTTCAAAACTGTGAAAGGCCAGGGCTGTTGTCCTTCCAGCCCCTTCAACGCGGTCCCTGGAAACTGCAGTGGCTCTTTGAACACTGAAATATTTGGGAGGGGCGCTTGAAGGGGTACGTGGCTCCATAGGAGTATTTGTAGGTGGTGTTGTTGCACTGCTTTATCTTTTTCCTTTTCCTCTCGCGGTCTTTTATCAAATAATGCTCTCGCCAAATACACAACTTCAAACCCACATCCGAAGCTACTAAAAATACTTGCAATAATGTTCGGCGTGGATACAACCAAACGGTTTAAACTTAAAACAAGACCTTACAACTTACTTGCGCCAGGGGAGAGATAAAGGTTTGCTGAAAGAATGGCCAAACAGAGCCTAACTGCGGTTTTGAAACTCATGGCTTCGTTCAGTCTCTTTTTGTCTTGCTGTGTTAGTTGCTTCAACTATACTGACTAAAAATGTTCTAGAGTCAGTTTTGTAGGAATCTTGCTTATAGAAAGATGCATTCTGATTGGCTAAAGCCGGGCAGTCAGGTACTTGTGTAGTTGACATTTTAACACATTTTGCAAAAACATTTTCTCCTCGTGCAACCGCCGTAGAACACACAACAGCTGTCAAATACTGTCAGCCTGTAAGATTGTAAGATACATGATTCAAACACCCTGCTTGTTTACTTCACACGATGCATAATTTGAACATTTTTGTAATTTTCTTTCCTTTAGAAACATCGTTTACCGATTACTGTTACTGCTTACTTTCAATTGCGGTATGAATAGTGTTAAACACAATCTCTCTAATTGATTTTTGTCCAACCAAAATGTTGCATGCTCGTCGCCTTGTTGATCTTATCAATGTTTTTCTAACAATCACTTTGTTCATACAGTACATTTCACGATTTAAGAGTGTTTTAATTTAGAAGTTTAAGGCTGTTTCAGGATAAGGGTTGTAAACTTCAAGTTGGAGTTTGGGTTGGAATTGAAAATAGCTATAGTGCTATCAAATTGGGGTTGAATCCAAAAATGAAAATAGGCTCTTTTTTATTATCCATAGGGTTGAAGGTTGTGAACTTCAAACCAGGCTTTGAGTTTGGGTTTAAAATAATTATTCAGTGCTTTTAATTGGGTTTGAGTTAAAAAATCTTAAAAGGTTTTTGCTGTAATATCCGTTGTAAAGTAGTTTTAACGTTAGACAGAGGGCCACGAATTTATCAGTTGTTTTTACTGTTGAGTGCCACCCTCTTTAAATAAAGGCTTTGTGGATGATGTTGTTGTCGAACTGTCGTCTATATTTTTGCCTTGTTTTCCATTGCAAGTAGCATTATATTTAGCTAGCTTTTTTCGAGCGAGCCCAAGCAAATAAGATGGCGTTTAGAACAGCTCTTCCGTTTGAGTATCAGTCGATGTTTAAAGAGCTTATTGACACAGTTTCTTCTTCAGTATGACATTCTCAAGCCTCTTGCATATGTAACTGGACTTTCGGCTGCATAGAAATCGTAAATACTAGCAGCATCAACCTTTCAGTTGAACCAACAGTTTCAATTGGAAGAACTGAAAAATAGGGTTAAAAGTTGTTGTTACTGATCAAGTTGCTTTACTGCTTGTGAGTATGGAAAAGAATTTTATGTTTGTGTTTTCACTAGAATGAACTGTTAAGCGGATGACATTTTTTAGAGAGCAAAGCAGCTTGGTTTAGGAAGCGTGTGTTTCTCTTTCTCATTTTGCTTGTTTTTAACACCATTAATAATTGTAGTTGTTATTATCGTACGTTAATATTGCATGTTCTCAAAGCATTGGTTAAGTTAAAAACATTTGCCGCTGCAGGTCTTGTACGATACTAAACAGTAAATAGAAAAAAAATCAACAGTTCAACAGTATTTACTCGTCTTGAAATCGGTTACAAACAGTGGCTCCCTTGTAGTAAAACTCCTGCTTGAATCAGTGTAATTGATTTTTGCAAGTGCTACCAGTTTCCTTTGTTTCTAGTGTTGTACATATTTTTTAGATACCACTTCTTCTATTGCTGTGAAAACAAAGTCCACCCATTTCTACCTTTACAGAACCATCGTTTTCAAACACCAGCTGAACAGGAAACGCACACCCCTATTTTTCGGTGCCTGCATGAACAAAATAGTTATGTGTTTCAATATGAATGGCTAGTTAGACATTAAAAGGCTGGTGACCTTTAGCATTTACTTGAAGGAACTTACAACTAAGAAAACAAACCTAGGTAATGTGTTTCTTACAGTAAAAATTTTATCGTGTAGCTGAAGCAATTAATTTTGTCAACAGTTGTTGTACTGAGGGAAACTGTACGGTTATGTCAAACCTAAAGTACATAGAGATATCAATAGTATATCATCCATTTCCTTGCCTTACGGCGTTGAACATCGACAAAAACTCCAAACTTCGCTTGAAAAAACACTTAGATGAAAATACGTTGCATACTTATTTGGGGTATTCACTGAAATTTGTGTTAACCCATCTTCTGTCAGAACTGTTTTGGAAAATAGCTTGATCCGTAAAATTCTGCGTAGAGGTCATTGAGGTTTTGAAGTACATATGCAACGCAGGAAAAAGTTGGAAGGTGTTTTCAATATTTCCACAACTACTGTTTAGCTTCCCTTATTTACGGCAGAAACAGCTTAACCAGTCTTGGGTTAAATCGTTTTATCCTAAATCAGTATCGATTGGCATTCGAGCAACGGGACTAAACCTAACGGAAAGCGAAATAGACAAATATTTGGTCATTGCCTGCAAAGAAAATGGGAAACTATTGTGGCAACTTTTAACTTTAGGTAAGCCACAAACCTCCGAACAAAAATTTTAATAAAGCAAACCAGAATTGCATCTCTTTAAAACAATTTTACTGAAATCTACATGATTCCGGCATAAAAGACGATGCCGTATTCTTAAGTTTATACGACTTACAATGTCTGAACAACGTCAGATATAAGTTTGCTTGAACAATTTGATTGCAAAGTTAGTGAATTTCAGAACAGACGATCTATAACCTTTATTGGTTGGAGAAGAAATAAAATTGAGCAGGAGCACTTGTGATAAAACTAGGCCTTTAAACTTAAACTAAAGCTGTAAAGCTAGATAAAGTGTTTACAACCAAAGATTCTTATTTGCCTTCAGAGATTAAAAGGTAATTATAGTTTCATATGATTTTCTGTTAGCTCTTATGGAGTTGCATGGCCTTCATTTGTTTTGAGCACGAAAAGTTAACTTGTAACATAGACTGGGTGATGACACCTCTATGTGGCAATGGTTTCTGTGTTGTAAACATCTGTCGATCTGTTGGAATTTCAGGTCTGGCTTCCCGTGCTGACATGAATATAGGGTTTAATTACTCAAAATGTAGAGTAAATTACTTGCAGTCCAATCGCATTGTCACCTTAAGATAGTCACTTTTTATAATCTATATACCTTTGATATCCAAGCTAATTGTTTATTCATTAATTGAGCAAAGTAATATTAAAACACTTGATTGGTTGTGTTCTTTTTATTTTGCTTTCTACTACTGCTTTGTAGAACTATATTTTATCTGATACAATTTTGTAGCAATTCTGCTTTCACCCAACTGGTTTAGTTTTGCGGCAAAAGGTTTGTAGGCAAAAATCCATCAAATATGACAAGAAACCCCTTTACTGATTAACTTCTAACAAATTTCCGTTCCTTCTCCACTACTTTTGAAAGAGGTAACTTTCAAACATTTGAGCTGACCACGGCTCAGTAGAAAATAAATTCTGATTTAAAACGGCGATCTAAGGGCTGTCACAACAGCAGCTTGATCTCAAGGTCTGCCGACGGGTACCGATCGGAAACTTCAATCTAAAAATTGGACGCGAGTGTCATGGCAAAAACGATGACTGTACGGAACTAATACCTCTAATCGCATTTTTATACATGTATATATATATATATGTCAGATGTTTTTATGTATGTATTTATATGTGTATACATGCTCACTTGGTCAAATCGCCATCTTAAAGGTTACCCGACTGCTCACTGGAAGATTACAACAAGCCAAGACAAGCATCTAAAATCAATGTTATGGTTCCTGCTGTTCATGGCGAACGAACGAAGTAGTCACAACAGTCATTGAAGTGTTTGTATTTCGCTTTTTGTTGGCTTAATGTGTCAGAAACCAATTTATTTCTGAAAGCAAAAGATACTACCTTTCTCAATGAGAAATAGATAATACAGCTACGTTAAGTGAGTGATGTTGTTCCCCGGGTGTTGTTCTGAGAAATTCTTATATAAATACATTGACGGTTCCTTTTGCGAACAAACTGAACACTGCACCCGGATTGTAATACGCTTTTCTTTATCTCAAGAAATGTTTTGATTGAAACCAAGAATTGAACTCCTGTGGACTGCTTTATTTACCTTTGAACCTATATTGTCTTCAATAAGGATTTAACTATAAACTTCCCCGTTTTGCGAAGACAGGAGCTCTCTTGTGTCATAGCATTTAATATAACTTTTATAGATTAACTAACAATAAAGTTTGTTTTTCGCCTAGAGTTCGATGTGTGTAGCTGACGCTTCCAGCGTTAGACGAAAGGCTAACGCTCGAAACGTCAGCTAAACATTTTACCCCACAGGCGCAAAAGATGCAATATCAACCGTCGTTGATCAACCCTTAATTAGCTTACTTGCCAACGCAGAATAAGCAGACTTTTTCAAAGCTTGTCTTCCAGTCATAATATAGTGAGTTAAATGTTATAATTACTGAAGTGCTGTAAATTTATACATAATGTACACCTTCTGAGTGATAGCTTTCTAGAAAGGAAATAGGCCCACACGAAGAAAGAGAAAAAGTCTCTGATCCTGTTGGGATAATATTAGAAGCCATACGAATTTGTAGTTTGAGACTGTTATGCGTATCATTTTGTAGCTCGCTAAACTGTTGAAGAACTTAAGGCTTACTGACGCAATCATTTAACACTTTCAATTGTTTCGAGGTTTTTTCTTTCCAAATGATTGTAAAGAAATTTGAAAATGCTGCAAAACGTCTTTCTAAGATTATAAACATAGGGCAGAGAAATGGTCAGACCTTCTTCTCCTTTATCTCATGTACAAACCCGCTGAAGGCAATCGAACATAATCAGGAAATCGAACACATTTATAATCGAACGTAATCGAACAAAACCAAACGGTTATGTTCGATTAAGTTCGGTATCGAACGAAAACGTACTCACTAAACTGTTTTTGAAAGTTCCATTACCGAACTCATAATTATGAAGTTGTCTTCAGTTTTCTTCACCCTCGTAGGTTGGATTTTAAATAGTTCCGATTCTGCCCCGAATATCCGGTGAATATATAGTTTTTACTAAAATCTGTGAAGGCAAAAACGTGACTGACATAATTTTGCTGTTCTAGGCATTGATTAAAAACAAACAAATGGAACACATCGAACAAAATCAAACAAACTCGAGGGATATGTTCGATTAGGTTCGGTAATCGTATTCACTGAAAAGTTTGGGTTGGATTTTGTTAACCTGCTGGTCACCCATACAGTAAACTAAGAGTTGTTGAGTTTCCTAGTGTACATAGCATCTTTCATACCGATTACAAACAGATGGTTTCCAGTATTTAACAAAGAGATGCAATCTGCTGAAGTTCATCCTGTAGTCCAATTTTAGTTTATTGGTACATATGGAAATACTGAGGAAAAATTGTTCAACTCTTTCTATATTTATGTCGAACATCAGGCATGCAGGGCACTTTCGTTTGCTCAAATAAGTACTTCGTAATGGTTGCAAGTAAATTAATCACAATATTTTGCAGTTTCCTGATGATATTTTCTTTTCGCTAAGAGGAAATGGTCGCAGATGAAGCACTTTACGGTGCACACTGTGATCACGCCGGTGAGCATTATGAAGGCACATTCTGTGTGAGAACAAACTTCTACTTTCTTCCCTGTTTGCTTGTTTGTTGGATGAAACTATCCCTATCGATTCCAGGCGACAACTTGATGAGATGCCTGTTTGAAAACGGCATTTTGATGCCACGTTAACAGTTAGGGAAGCAGCATTCTAAACGCTTTACGCTAGTTATCTTTGATTAAATACCTTTCCAGTTATGATAATATATTTAATTGTTCGGTGAGTGATTTGAATCTTCCGTATGAAAATTTCAGGAACGTTTTCTTGAAAACACCAAAAGGTACCAGGATAAGAGTTAAGGAAAAAAACCACTTCGGTATATCAGATGTACTTGTTGAACCGCTTTTTTGCTTGTCTTCATAAAATTTCTCACATCTTTATACCTTCACTGATTTTACACTGATTTGACACCGTGTTCTTGTAAAATAATTGTATTTTTAGCTTTGCGAACGGATGAACAGGAATATTCTATTAGCTTATCGTCAACCAACGTAATGTTTATTTATTTGCAAACGACAGACAAAATTTTTTAGTAAAAATTGGGCGATAAGCCATGGTCATGTGTGTTTAATATGCTGTGTGTAAAACCGCCATTTATAGGCTACAAGTTTCGCAGTGCAACTTTTTGTTGTTGTATAATATACCTTATCAGCAAAACCAAATTTCAGTGCTTTACTAAGGACAAAAGGTTACCACTCTTTGCTAAGCGACGTTTTCACGTCGTAGTTCCAATATACTACAAGAAGGTTGTGCGTTTCAGTAAAAGATAACCTTTCGGCTGAATATCGTGCTTCCGAACAAAATTGTGACAGCACAAAGCAAAACAGCTCAATAAAAATAAAACGGTAAAAATACTTACAGTGTGTTTTTTGTCTCTGATTATATTTTCATTTTGAGTTTATTTTGCGATTTTTATTGACTAACGTGTTGCCAGTAAACTCATTTTGTTCATTGTTATTTCGGTAATTTGCAACTTCACATGACGTTTATCGTCGCTAAATGGAGCTTTGTATTGTGCACAGTGTTTCCGTCGATATAATACCTGTCTTCTTTGGTTTAAAACGCCTTACATAGAGGGAATACTTATGGGACAAAACTGCTCCGAAACTGACGAGAACCGATAGAGAAGTAGGAAAGTTTATTGTATTATAGTATTTCAAGTAAATTCATCCCTTTTTGTACAGACACCTCTCTATTACTGACACTTCGTTCAGTCCTGGCAAAACGCGTACTTATTTTCCTTAACTATTAGAAGAAGTTTGCATTCTGTAATACGAACACGGACAATTTATTGCTACCCAGAGGGCAGAAAACTTTTTTATTTCGGAGGACTCTGGTCTTCACATTAAATTTATTTCCTGATTGAAAAATTTATTTATCGCCTTCAGCTATCAACATTGATTTTCACTCCATTTTCGTGTATAAACTTGCTTTGTTTTCATCAACAATTTATCGCAGATCGAATCTCAAAAACCTGGGTTTTTTTAAAATACAATCTTCAACAAACTAACCAAAAAATTAGACGCCCCAATTTAAATACGAAAACATACTGCAACCATAAGCTAGAACTACACTACAAACCAGATTTAGGGCTGGCTACTTATGTTCCTGATTCTATCGATCTCTTCTTCTTTGGTGTCTTTGACCTGCTTAAAGCTATCGCTTATTTTCTGTTTCCTTCCTTTCACACCTAAGACTTTTAAAATGAAATTCGTTAGTCCATTGAAGATTTCATAAGCCATATCACTAGCTGCTCGCACCAGCATCATAATATATTTGAAACGAGGTCATTTTAGTCACATTAAAAGTAAGAGACATTTGTTCAATCTGTCCTTGTAACGCGTCTCCACTGCATTTTGCACGGCAAGCAGAGAAGAGAGAGAGAGAGGGGGGGGGGTTGTATCATTTCATGGTTTACTGCAGCCGTTAATGCCTCGCACACAATTAAAGCAACGCTGTGCAATCAACACCTAATCACATGTTCCTTTCTACTATGGTGCAACAGCATGTCCGTATTTGTAATATACCAATCCCATGACACCCTACAGGGGGAGCACATGGAAAGAAGATTTTTTGAGCTACTTTTTTACCTTTTCCAGGTCTTAGGCGCTTAATACGGACACTGAGTCCGTCCTTCGGTGTCCGTATTAAAGATTTTCAAGTGTATCGACAGCGAGAACAACCAGATGCGATAGGTTATCAAAGGTTACCTTAATCGATCCTGTAGCACAGGTAGTTCATAATTTACATACTTGTCACTTCGATGTAATTTTATTGCTTTGTTATAACAGTTGAAAAGCACTCTCCAAATCACTCAATATTTTTCATTTGAAAAACAATTTTAAACTACTTTGTTTCTGAAACTCTATTATACATCCACAAGCCATTCCCATAAATCTATGGAACAATTTGAGCTCGAGTATGACATTTGATGTGTGAACGATCACAAGTTAACGCATATCAGACTATGTGACTGCTATCACCACTGAAAGTGTCCTTACCACCACCATCATCGAAGGTATCTTTTTTTCTACCACTAGCAAGTTTCACTACAACAATTGTTTGTTCCACCACTAACAATAAATTATCACTACCATTACCACTATCAACATGCACTGAAACCAACACCACCACAACGACTTCTAACACCTGTTCTAACACTACAACTTCCACCATCACCAGCACAAGAAACAACAATACATACCAACAGTTGCACTAAAATAGCCGTTGCTACACTACAACCACAACTGCTATATCCATTATTAGAGCATATAACTTGGATTTCACTATGATCATAACAGCATATAACTTGGATTTTACTATGATCATAACCGCTACCACTGCCATTATTACCATAAATAACTTCGGTTCCACTATCGCCACTACCTCTACAACAATTCCGTTATCAGTAAGAGTACTTCTCTCACTAAGGGTCCCAATACCACTAAGGATTTCAAGACCACTAAATGTTTTACAACAACTAAATGTTTCACTACCACTATGTACTCCACGACCATTGAAAATTTCACTATCACTAAGGGCTCCACGACCACTAAGAGATTTACTACTACTAAGGGTTCCCTACTGCTAAGGTTCCACCACCACTTAAGGTTCCACTACTACTACGGGTTCCACTATCACTGAGAGCTTCACTTTAACTAAGGGTTCCACTACTGCTAAGATTCCACTACTGCTAAAGTACCACTATTGCTAAAGTTCCACAACCACTAAGACTTTCACTACAACTAAGGTTTTCTCTACCATTGAAAGTTTCACTACCACCAAGAGTTCCACTACCACTTAGAGTTTCACTACCACTAAGGGTTCATCTACCACTTAGAGTTTCACTACCACTAAGGGTTCATCTACCACTTAGAATTTCACTACCACTACCACTAAGGGTTCCACTACTGCTAAGGTTCCACTACCACTAAATGTTCCACTATCTCTAAGGGTTCAACTACCTCCAAGAGTTCCATTAGCACCGAAGATACAACTATCACTTGGGGTTGAATTGCCATTATTGGTAACACTTCCGTATGTCTAGTCTACCACTGCCATAAGCAATACCACTATCGCTGTCACTATTAGTACCACCAACAGATTATCATTCTGATCACCACAAATAATACTGGCAGCTTTAAAAGTTTACACTAACATTAGCTCTAATAGCACTACTAAATCTGCCATTTTCACTGCCTCTCCCACCAACATCACGAAAGACATGGATACCATCTACCACCACAAACATTAGTACTACGTTAAGCTAGGACTACTAACAGTAACACCTAAATACTAATTAATGGTAATAAAAATACGAACACTAGAACTACCACTTCTACTTTCATGCTAACTCTCCCTCTAGCAATAATACTAACACGACCACTACCATCGCTACCACAACTACCATCATCACTAAAACTGTCCGTAGCTAGTGTGTTGTGCAGAAAAGGGCGCTACGTATCATTTTTCCATATGCAAGCTATTCTAAGGCCATGCAAATGGCGGGCCTAACAACTCTGAAAGAACGTAGAGAAAGGTTGTGTGTTAAATACGTGGACAGGCTTCAAAACCATTCATTGAGTTTCCTGCTTCCACAGGCAGAACAAGTAGGCCACGGATAACAACTTAGAGTCATAAAACCCACAAGGATTCTATATGGAGATCGAAGAGTTTGAAGGACAGAGCGATCAAGTCAATTTTTAACCTTCAAGTTTTAATTAGATTGTCTTTTTATAAAGAAATGCATTGGATAACGTTACTATATGTGTCATTTAGAAATATGTAGTTTTAAAATTATCACTGTTGTATTGTCATTGAGAATTATGAAGTTTTAAAATTATCTGTAAAGTCCCAGTAATTCAGTTTTAATTGCAAGTGAGATTAATAAACGATATATTATCATTAAGCGTTACCATTATCACCACCGTTAACAAAGATATCACAAAAATTAGTACAACAGCTACCGCTATCCCTATCACTGACACAAATACCGCCAACAGGTAACTACCATTACTCTTTCCTTAATACTACTGCTACTACCACTGCAACCACCACTACTCGCCAACTGCTCTCACTGCTGCTATCACTACTTGCACTTATTAATACTGCTACTTTGGCAATATATTTTTTCTACCAAAAACACTTACTACATCAACTACTGCTGTTTCTACGTTACTACTACAACCTCTTAAGCTTCTATTACTACTACTACTACTACTACCTATATAAAAATAAAACTACTAGTACAGTAACTCTACTGCTGCTACTACTATTACTATTACTACCACTACTACTCAACTTCGTCCCCAGGGCTTTTTTGCCTAAAGAAATGAGTTTACTTTAGGGAAAAGCCCTGGGGACGAGGTTGACTACTACTATTAATATCATTATTGTTATCATTATTTTTATTACAGTTATCATTACTACTATTACTAATGTTGTCACTGCTATTGCTATTAACACTACTACAGCTAATATTAATAGTAATAACAAAAGTAATAGTGTTGATAATAAAATATTAGTAGTGATAACAATACTAATTATAGTAGTAATACTAATAGTAGTAATAATAGAATATTTGTACAATCATAATCCGTTGTTAAGATCTGGTGGTTTTTTATTTCCTTTGATAACGGAATGGAAAATCTGAAATCAGGTTTTGGTCATTTGTAGTTGAAGCACAAGGCTAAGTTCATCAAGTCAAGAGTGGACACTGTACTTAGTGCAGTGTTCGACGTTCCGGTGGAAGCGATTGATGTGTCTGTCAACATTTTCACAATCTATGGAAACATGCACACATTTTTAAACAAAAATACCGGCCTTTCAAAGTTCACAAGTAACTGGAGTATTTAAGAAACTGATTCGCAAAAAGAAAAATCCATGTGAATCAAATACTCCAAAAATGGTACAATATTAAAATAGACTTGTTGAAAGTCTTCAAACTAAACTGGGGCAAACCTCCCCTTGTCGTGGCCTGCAATGAAGCATGGAGGCAGTGCGGAAGAAGACAATGTGTGCGCGAGGTTGGCGCAGTTGGTTAGATCTCTGACTGCCAACCATGAGGACCCGTGTTCAATCGCCGGCCTGGTCGAGGGTTGAACTTTGGTCGACGTTCTTTCGCCACACCGTCCGTTGACAGGGACGTTAAGCCGTTGGTCTAGTCTCCCGATGCTTTATCAGGGGGCTTAAAAGGACCAACGCACTCGTCGATAAGAGAAAGCTAACGCGGTATTGTGGTCAGTAATCGCATCTCTACAGGGCCTAGATGAAAATTTCTTAGTGTAAATCTAGTTATCCTGTTTAAACAAAGTGTGTTATTATTGTTACAATCAAATTATTTAGAGCCTTACTAAGTACATTAGTCAGAGAAATTGTAAATTTCGACAAATAGCTCACTGACAACAGAAAAAATTATGTTAAACATATTATTATCGAGCGAATCACGTCGACAGAAAACATTATGTTAAACACATCGTCATCGAGCGAGTTACGTCAAGTAGAAACATTGAACAAAAATCAGTTAAACCGTCGCTTTAACAAAGGCTGTGGCGTTTATTAACCGATACAAGTTCGTGACTTTGGAAATAGGAAGGATCAAATAGAGAATACAGCTTTCTACTGCTGTGTTCAGCAGATATATAAGCTCCCATATGACACGCGTTTTTTTTGTAAGAACCCGTAACTTTCGACTTAGGCTGGGCTAATCTTAAGTTTTTGGCGTTTTCAGCCTCATTTTGAATCGTAAATTGGTTTTATTTCTTGAAGTATTCAAACAGTGGATTAGTTGCCCGTGGCTTTAAAAGAGTGCTAGGAAATACGCGTTTACCATTGCTACATCGAGTGGTATGCGAAAAAGCTTGAAACTGTCTTAGCAGCGTCCGTGAAGGTCACGAGCTTACTTAGTACGTACTCTTCCAGCCCTCGATGACCTAGCTACTTCTAGCAAGACTTTGTGTACATGCACATCGCAACCTGTGTACAAGGTTTTTTAAATAAATTTCTCAAAATGTCTGATCAAAACGTAGCCTGGTTATTGTTATGAGCTTGTTCGTAATTTTTGGGCGAATCTAAACTTGGGTGTTCTTATTAAGCTTGATTTTATTAAAAAAAACTTGTAATCAAAAAGTAACATGCATCAATGATACTCTATGTAATATACACATATAAGGACGATTACTATATACACATTAAAAAATCTGTTTGTATTATTCATTATGAACAGTGCAGCTATAGTAGTATTTCTTTGCAACCTCGGTCCTTACAGCAGGCAGATGTAAAAGATTCCTCTGTCAGGTAGCGCGCGCGTCTGAATTGTATTATTTCGTTTAAAGCAGTCCTTAAAATATAAAGAACAAGGGCCTTGCAAGAAATCCTTAATCAAATTTAAGACTGTTTTATATATACGCTCCTCTAGCGTGCGCCATTTCAGGGTGTCCATGGCCGGGTTGCTAAGCACTGCTCTCACAACAGTTCTTGCTGCCCGGTTTTGAAGGGCTTCGAGGCTTTATTTGTGTCTTTCCCGGCAGCAACCCAACATTGTTACTGAAAATGACACCAAAAACTTGTACCCGTGTATATTTTCAAACTAGTTAATGTAATGACATGTGTTTTCTCATGCAATTTATGGTCTTGCTGCAATTGATATATTTTATCAAGATTATATCAATTTAGGGTCAGTAAAGATTGTTGTTGCTGTCGCCGAAAGAAATGAGACTGGATACGTGTTCTGTTTTTGCTTTTACTTTACAGAGATCGGAGTTGATGAAGTATCGCTGCTTTTTTAAAAAGATCGGTTACTCCCACTCAGTGAAGCTACCATTAATTAATAAATTTGGCACTTGTTCAGTTTGCAAGTTTTCCTGACAGTGCAGGCAAAAACTCGTTATAACAAAAAAACAAGGTGTGATGTTTGGGTATCTTCCAAACATTCTTGAACATCGGCATCACCCGAACTCTTAGAAACTAGACGTAGTTAAGATAATATGCATTCTCTTAACTCTTGTCCTGCATGTTTTGGAACACCAATCTAAAAAACATCTGAAAATTTTCACAATTTAAGTTTTGAGAAATTACAAACACTTAACACTTCTACTCTGAAAAACGATCAAAACGAATATTCAGTGTCTTGTTTGGACATCTGGTTCAAACGAAACCGGTCTGAGCTGCTTCAGCAGGCAAAGATTTTAAAATACCTAAGTCGTCGGCATGTAAATGACAAGTTGGCATCTTTGTGTTCCATTAAAAGATTGTTTAAAAAAATTAAACAAGAACAATTAAGCCATTGATGCTGCAACGTTTTTGTCCTTCGTTGATCATTTTCCATGCATTTTATGACAAAGTGCTAATCCCAATTATTCATATTATTAACTGTGTACTTATATATACGGGGGCAGATCCACGTGAGCAGTTATGCCCGACGTACGTTATGAAACACCTTTGCGATATCCTTGCAGTTATTTTTTTTAGCTCCCGAGCTAGATCTTTGATTTTTGGAAATTTACACTGCAGGTGCATCCGAGGTTAACGTCTGTGTGTTGAAGATACGATACCACACTGCCCGTCCTTAAGAATGTTTTTGCAATAAGCAGTGTCCAGTAAGTTTTTTCTGCTTCAGTTTTGCGTAACATGCTTGAATATACTATGTCTTTTTCTCCAGTGATGGCTGTGTTTTATTGTAGAGATATGGTTCGCTACTACTGGACCCTTTGTCGTCGTCAGTTTGGGAACATTTTATAACAAAAACATTGCAAAACGTCTTTTGGGACACGAATACGCTTTTTCTGGCTTCCAAGAATTGCCTGTACAGAAACTACTTTTGGAAACATCTGTATTCTGTCCTGATACGTATTGACAGTAATCAGTTCGCTTTCTCTTTCTGAAATCTGAGTTGAAATGCACCAGGTTCACCCAAGGTTTAGCGACATAGAGAATGTCAACATGCTCTCCACTTACTTTGCGTCAATAGTATTAACTATTGGCGACAGTCAGCCTTTATTTACCTTTTGTAAATCGAATACAACTGCACCAGATGCGATGGCTAAGGTTTGGAATTCGGCAAAGTAAGAAAACGTCAACAAGTTATCTAGTTACTTTGCGTCATAGCAGCATCTAGGAAGGGGAGAAGGAGGCTCAATAGGGAAGAAGATGGGGGTTATTTAAAAAGTTGAATCTGGATTAACGGAAAACGATCACAAGCGCCTGAATAAAGAGCTTTTATTGCCACATAACAGCGCCGTTTTAAGGTCACGAGTCTAATTAAATGTTTCTAAACATGGCTTAATTCACATTGCCTTCTAATTGACCCTAAGGTAACGACGCTAGCTCAGTTATGGACCGTGACAAAATGTACTTTTTGTTTGTTTTACACAGTGTGCACTAATGACAGATAAAAAAGGCAAGAAAAATCAGTAAACTATAGGATATATAGGAACAGATATGATATGGGGAGGGGGGGGGGGGGGGGGGGGGCGA
>JAOBRG010217539.1:5016-17236 GCA_027574985.1 Umimayanthus nakama | reverse complement strand
ATCATGCGCAGTACGTACAAGCGGCTTGTTTGGCGGGCGACACGTCCTGTAAACACGTCGGATTGTAAAAATGAGTGTGTATACTTTTTTAAATTAAACAGAAATTTATCAGTAGTAAACATTTTAAACAATAAATTCACTCATTCATACGATCTGCCATGTTTACATTGCATGTCGCCCGCCAAACAAACCGCTTGTACATATTGCACATGATTGTGAAACTGGCTTATTGTTAAAGGAGAAAACGGTGAATTACACAGTTCTACTGAAATTGCAGCTATTATGTAATGGCATAACATTGGTTTTCTTAGAGTGATTCTATCAGTAAGAAATTTACTTATTTATAATTGATAAGTGTTATTTTTGTTATGTCAACTGAAAATATAATATCAGGCCACCCCCCAGCAATCGTTTACGGCTACCTAACCTCCTCAGTATGCCCCCTACTCCTCCCCCGCACCGTTTTGCTTTTTGTCCCATGTTATTATTATACTAATGTTGTTGTAACTTATCATACCTTCTGGTGACAAAGTGTTCTCAGCACTCAATGGAGACTAAAAACGGAAAAATGAGAAATCAGTACAAAAAACAAACTACAAAGCCACAAGTTAAGTAACATAGATGAGCTGTTTTTGCAACTAATCTAGCTCAGTTCATTTGCTAATCGGAGAAACACAGCCCCCATCATTCTGTGTGGTATCGGTATCATAGATTTCACACGTTCAGCTGCGTATGATTTAGTGAACACCATTTTACTTCTAAATAGAACTAAAAGTAAAAAGGCCTCCATTTATTAAAAACAAGATATAAAAGAACAATTCCCTTAATTTTCTAAGGTGAGTGCGTTTCAGTGCACCGACTCATTGTCATTCTGGAGCGACGTGGTAGATTGGCTAAAAGAATTCCAATAAACGTTGGCCTTTTGAACGAATTCAATGTTCTTTTTGGTTTCTTCATTGTGAGTCACTTCAAACTTATTAACCATGTTGTTTTAATTGGCAAACAAACGATTTACACTTGCAGAGCAAAACATACAAAACCCGGTCTCAATATCTTTTTAGCAAATTTACGAAAGACACTTATTATAGAATTGAACATTGCAAAAAGGAGAGGAGCTTTAGAATCCTTTTATTGCAAATGGGACAATCTTGTGACTTGGCTGCAAATATAAACATACTTGTAAACTAGCGCGTATACAGATATTTTCACTGATATTATTCTCAAATAGTTATCTATAGTTTTTTGTTTTGTTTTTGTTTTGTGTTTTCATTTTCATTTTTAATTAGTTAATTATGCTTATAAAATCATATCTAGAAGAAAAAAACGTGTTTATTTTTTATACAGTTTTGTAAGCTGTAAACACTACATTTATGTAAAAATAAAAAGTATAAAAAAAATAATAAAAACTGGATTTATCGTAAGGACGTTTCTAACAAATGGACTGCCGTTTGTTCTACCTTGATACAACTCAAATCATGCGTTGACTTCTTGTGGGGAACTGCTGTCGAACAACTGATCAAAGTGTTGATTTCATCCTCCACATGTTGCACCTGAAACATAAGGACGGAGAAAATATAGAGATGAAGAAATTCGTTCGAAAACTGGTTTTAAAATTTTGAAAATGTTCTGAAAATTCAGAAGTTTTCGGTAACCTTTCAACTTTTCGTTAAATCTTCGAAACTGTTTGGAAACTTCTCCAAAGTGATCGAAACTGACAAAAGACTTTCCCGCTCATAAATAAAGGTCCGCAATCCTCACAAGGTTTAAGTTTTTTTAAAAATTCTTCTGGAAAAGTATACATGTTGACGAGTGTTTTAGTTCTTCGGGAAAAACTGCTTTAGTGGATAAGCTCCCGTCGATTGCATTCCGCAGAACATGGAACGGCTTTCCTGGCTGTTGGTTTATTGTTTTAAATAAGTGACATAACTTTTATAAGGAAAAATTTCTCTCCTTTGTTCCGGTAATGAAAGTAGGCACATCTTGGTTTAGTACATTGTAACGATATTTATTAAAGTTGTGTTGGAAAAGTTATCTTTTACAAAAGTAGTTGGTTAGTCTCCTAAACTTCACATTTTATCAAAGTTACTTTACGGGCCTTATACCTTTAAGTTTTCTTTTCGTAAATGCTGTAAAACGCTAACTAACTATAAATCTCGGTACTCACGCGCGCCAAATATACCTGCAAAAAGTACAACGAACTGAAATTTAGTTCAAGCCTGCTTTGATTCATATCTTTCAGCTTTTAACATAGTTCATCTAAATACGATTTTGAAGCAAAGTTGCTCATATCTATAATAAAAGATACAATTTAACTGATTATTTTCCTCTTTTCTTAACTTTATAGAAGTGAGTTCTTGGAAAAACTAAACAAACCTCTGTTCTATTAAGAAGCTTTCTCAACTTAAGAAGAGCAGAAAAGAAGTCTGGGTTCTTACCTTTTTGTACTTTTTCCAGAAACCTTTAAAAAGCCGTTTCTTTTTAAAACATCGTCGCGTAACCTTTGTTTTATCACACGGTTGCGAAGAAGAATTTCTTTTTGTTAGCAAGTTGCCCATGTTCAAACTTTAACTCCAAGGCAATTAGCAGACTACAACTAGCAAAATGATCTGAGGTTTGTAAGTTTCTGAATTTATAGATAGAGGGATGAGCGCGCTCTGACGCAACAATAAGGCCGGAATGACAGCGTTGCTTCGCGCCCCGAGCCTCGATCTCATGCATCATTCTTTTTTTTTCTAAAAGATAGCTTTAAAATTTGATCAGTTTTACACATCAACTGCATCTTTTAAGAAAAAGATACGCGTATGAGTAAGCAAATACTAGTATTTGCTCTTCTACATTTGTTCGAAAAACCAAATACGGGCATCATAGCAGCGCGCGCAGCATGTTTCGTTGAAATACCAAGGTAACAATTCTAAAATAGAGGGAAAAATTGAAAGGATAATATTTAGTTTGTGTGGTTGTGTGTTCTGTACCTTGTCTAGTTGCAATATGTAAGAGGCCTTGAGGTTTTGATTTTTATAAGTTTGTTTGAAAGCAAAATTAATTTTTAGATCGGACAATGCACGAAGCTTTGAATTCACACATGTTTGCCAATGTGGCAGATAAATAGCTAGCCTGCGTAGCTGGCGATCTCTTGTGAGAAGGCGGAAAATTCGATTTCTGGCGCAAAGTTTGGGAGCTGGCGCCATATTGGACGAGTTTAAAGGAAGAGACTGGGGAGAGGAGAAAAGTCTTTTCTTTTCTCCCAAACTTTGCGCCAGAAATCGAATTTTCCGCCTTCTCACAAGAACCGCCAGCTACGCAGGCTAATATATGGCAAATTCAAGTTTGCACCTACAGCAAACATTCGCCCAATGCATGAAGGAAATGCGCATCTACCCTTTTTGCTGCAAGTTTGAATTTGCTATATATTTTCCACATTGGCAAACATGAGTAAAGCCAAATTTCTGTGCAGTGAGAAGATAATTAAACAGTTTTCTTTCATAGCAATGCCGTGATTATTAGAGCCGTGAGGCAGGGAGAGCTAATCCCCCCGTCCCCCGCCCCCCCTCCCGCCTAAACTTTTAGTCCAGCCGGTTACGACCCTGATAATCCGTTTGCTATTGTGTAGTTCCAGAGAATATCCACCCTCTCCGGAATGAATCGTAAAGTATGAAGGTACAGGGTTTCTGACAAGAAGTTCCCTCGGGGAGAGGTTGAAAAAATTCAAATGAGTGGAGATAAACTTGCAGAAAAAACCAACGAACGTAGTTTGAGACTTCGTGTTGACTAACAGTTAACAAGATCATGCTTTTTATAGCCAAAGGTTGTTTTTTAAAGCGGTAGAAACAAAAATCTCAGTGCAATGTAGTTTTTACTCACTTTTTCGGACTGCACGACAGCGCCTCTTTGAAGGAGCTGTCACGTGGTGATTTCGAAAAGTTTCGGTTGTTTTCAACAAAACTACAAAATACCAAAACTCTGGTAAATCTTCTTTACTTCTCTACTATTCGAATACATAATCTTATTGTTATTAGTACCAAGCTCTACAGACTGCCCTAACAGATTATTGATACAAACATAATCCAAATTAACATTTGTTAAACAATAAACTTAAGCAAAGTTGAAGTTCTTAAAAACAGAAAAGTAATCCATATAAAAAGTGAAAGCTAGTCCGTATAGGGGCGTAGCCGGAGGGGGAGGGAAGGGGGCCCGCCCCTTTTTTTCTTGTTGTACTTCTATGTAACCCTCACTAGTATGTTCCAGTCTGTCTACTAAAAGTAAGCATTTTTCTAAAAAAATTCATTTCAGCCTCCCCCCCCTCCGAAAAATCTTAGCTACGCCTCTGCCGAATGATTATTGAACTCATGACCTAATTGTTACTCGCAGCACGACGCTCTACCGACTGAGCTAACAGAAAATTGACACAAACATACTCCAGATTAATTAACATTCTTTAAACAACGAATTTTAGTAATGTGCGCAAACTAAAACAGAAGGTGATCCACATAAAATGAGAAAGCCTGGTTCGTATGACTCTCGAGCTCACACATTAGCGTTGTTAGCACCAGGCTTTGTCGAATGAGCTAAAGCCTTCTCAGACAGAATTACTTCCGCTCGCGCCATCATCATTTCAGCCGTTGTCATCCATGGCAAGTAACAAAATCCGAACGATTTCCAAACAGTTTCCGAGTACTTCCGTAAACTCATTAAAATCCACATTTTGCTCATTTTGGCGCGTTTCTAAACATTTTTTTTTATCAAAAATGCGTGACAAGTTCGTTTTTTTCAGCCAATGTTGCGTTAGTTTTCGAAAAGTTATTTTGGCCACTTGAGTACCCCTTTAACTTACGCAAACTTTTTTTAAAAAAAACCCAGAAAACAATCCGAATAAAAAGAGAAATCTGGACCGTATGAATCTTGAACTCATGAGATAAACATTATTAGCACAACGCTCTACCAACTGCGCTAACAAACCTAATCCAGATTAGCATTCTTTAAACAACGAATGTACGCAAACTACTAGCTTAAAGACAGAAGGTGATCCACAATGGTTCGTATTAGTCTCGAGCTCACACACTACCGTTATTAGCACTAGGTTCTGTCGACTGAGCTAACGGACCATTGATCCGAATGGTATAAACATTTTTTAATCCTATTCCGCCTGGGCATTTTGAGGGTGGTTAATGTTTTTTTGGGAGCGGAGATGGGGGGCGAAAGTGCCCGCGGCCCATATTTATAAATGATAATGCAATGAAGTTTGGTGAGGTAATAGAGAACCATAAACTAATTAATTTGGTGTAGTTTAATTGGCGAATGACGTCATCAGTACGTGATAGAGACGTCATAACTATCAAAGTTTCCTAATCAAAGTACAAAAGTTTAGATTCATTTCTGACCTTAAAAAAAACGACAAATAAACGGTACCAAATGTTTTGCCTCAACAGAAAAACTCTTCCAAATTTTCCCGCCGCTCACAGCCGCTCGAGAAGCTTGAAGCCGGAAGCAAAATTTTTTTCCGAAGGCTACGTAACTGGTGGAACTTTTCTACGTCTCTGGTAGAACTTTTTTTGTCGGAAATCTTCGGAAACGCTCTGTTTATGCTTATTTTCGCACATTTCTAAACATCTTTGAACAGAATGAGTTGCCTATTCGTTTTTCTCAGCCAATTTTACGTTATTTTCCGAAAAGTGACTTTGATAACTGGAGTACCCCTTTAAATCTGCGGTCCGTAAGAGCCTCGAACTCATGACATTAGCGTTACTTGCACCACTGCCCAGGCTCTTTCCACTGAGCTAACGGACCGTTCATATTCAAATTTAAAACATTTTAAACAATCTATTATATTAAGGTACTTAAAAACAGAAATTAACCCACATAAAAATAGTGAAAACTGGTCCGTATGACTCGAGCTCATGACTTGAAACTCCTTTGACAATGTTTGATTACGTCACTTGATCCACAGAAATTTGGCTTTCCTTGTTTTCTACTTTTTAAAAACGTATAAGTTGATGGCCAGTTTTAGTTTTCTTCTTATAAAACTATGCTCAGGTTTTACAAATTATGTTTTGGTTAGTAGTCAGCGCCCAAAACTTACCAGTAGAAGTCTGTATTTCATTGTACAACCTTACGACTTGTAATCAACATGTAGCACGTTAACGGAAAAGGGTCTTCTGATGAAAGACAGACTAAAAATTTTAGTGGATTTTTCGCCCGATTAAACGAAACACCCCCCTCGGAATATTCCCACATCACAACTGATACAAGACTAAGAGATTTGGATTTTATTACCGCACAGAAAGCACATCGCAAAAACCAACAGAACGAAAGAGACAGACAAACACTGAAGTTCCTTTGGCAGGGGGGGAGGGGGGAGGCGGGGGAGGAGAGGAAGGGTGGGACGATTGCCTCAACCCCTCCAGATAAACCCTTCATTCTGTGAATGGTAACACTGTTGTGTGCTTGCCACAGGCTCAAGCGATACTCGGTAATCCAGTTCTATTTTAAGCAACAAATTTACAACACTTGTTTCATAGACTACGAGTAATCCTTGTTCTTCTCGAATTGGTTAAGCAGCGCAAAAGATATCGCGAAAGCCGGTGTGCGGAAACCGGGCGCAAAGAAACAGACTTCTTTTCCATGGCTTGACAAATTTAAGAGAACAAATGGGGAGTGCTCGTGGTCTAATTGTTTCATTCTCCAATCAACAGTCCTTAATAAATAGCGAACTCCAATTTTGTACTAGCTTTCAATACTTCTCTTTTTTTTCTTTCATTAAAACTGAACTCAATGTGAGTTCTTGTAGAGAAGTCAACTCGATGAATTACAATGCATAGTTATGTTCATTTACCCCTGCTATTATAATTACAGAGGCAAAACAGTGTAACAAAACTATGACAGACATCTTACTCACATTTTGATTATACAAATGGAAAACCGTAACTACCGCATGTGAAAAAGCAGATATTGAAAGAATCAAAACATTCGGTAATTATCAGGTAATATTTTATCCCACATTATATATGACTAAAGCTTTACATGTACAAATATTTTTTGTGTAAACAAAACGTATCCTTT
This sequence comes from Umimayanthus nakama, assembly GCA_027574985.1. Taxonomy (NCBI): domain Eukaryota; kingdom Metazoa; phylum Cnidaria; class Anthozoa; order Zoantharia; family Parazoanthidae; genus Umimayanthus; species Umimayanthus nakama. The sequence goes on along the minus strand of JAOBRG010217539.1, from coordinate 10,180 downwards.
TGCAAAAAAACTGGCAAAAATGACTCTAAAACCGAATGTTTACTAACAGTTTAAAGAACTTGCAAAAGGCAACAAAGGGGAACGTTTTTGCCAACAAAAAACATCCACTGTGAATCTGTCTGAGTTTTAGCCTCTTTCTCTTCTGTTTTTGAGGGTTGCAAAGTTTTGATGCACTAGTGGTGTATGACAGGGGAAGGGGAAACAACGAAGGGGAATTAAAGTTCATCTGTCAGTTGCTAAAGCTACAGCGATGTCCATGGTCCTTTGTCTATCTGACACTCAACATGTGCTCTGGGTCTTTCTAAAGTCTCCAAGTAAATATCCTTTATCTTAGATGCCAGACTTGCTGCATCACCAGAATGCAGTCAATTGTTGCAAAACACATCCTATCAAGTCAGTCTGATTTTGGACTCCGCTCATCTTACAGGCTGAGTTGACAGGACTCAACAAGACAATCTGTGGTAGATCTATGATGGCGCATAGTTTTCTGCTTGGGCTCTTACTCGCTTTTCATATTCTGATCTATTTTGACTGCAAGGCAAACAAAGGAAGAGCTTTGATCATTTTAAGCAATACAACACCAACAGCAATCCTTACTTTTAGCACTTTCAAGATTACAATTTGCAAAAGCAGCAATGTAATGAAATTGAATGCAAGCCATCTGTAATAATCATAGGGGCGAGTTGAGATAGGCAACCCTTTAGAGATATTAAAATGATTAAGAGTTGATAAAGAAGGGTGTGTGGTATAAACATTTTAAACTGTTTCAATATCAAACCCAATAATTAATAAAAAATCCAGCACATCAAATAGCCACAGACTAAGCAACTGCACACTTTTTGTATAATGACAAAAACAACTTTCTTGGGTAGCACGGCCATGGAAACCCTTAGAACTTGTGCTGTCAGTGCAAGTCAAGATATGCCGCAGGTGTCCATCACTGGGCCACCCAGACTTTGGAACATTAATGCAAGTATGTACGTTTTAAAAAACTAAAGTTCCTTGTAGTGAATAAGTATAACAAACAAGAAACTTACAACAACTGAAATAATCTAATTGTCGAACGATGATAAAAGCCCAGACCAGACTCGACAGGATTTTAAACATAAACCACCTTTTAGCAACTCAATGGGTCTGTAGGTTGTGGAAACTCACCAGTATATTGTATATGCTTCAGCTTGGGCGGGGTCCTTTATATTTGGGTCATTCAGCAAATCTTGAATTCCCAAAAGTATCTGAGAATACAACGAAATAAACTGCCAGTTACATGGTATAACTGTATCGACCGGCCTGATGTCATGTTAGGATGACCCTAGGGATTGTCATTTGTCCTGCAAGTTTCCTATAACAGCTTGGAAATACAATTCTGCTACTCTCAAAGATGAAGAAGTGTGTTATTTTTAATTAAATGCATCCATATGGACAGGTGTATACAGTGCAGTGCAGAGTTTGGAGTTTTTGTATTAAAGCTCATTCAGTTTTAACCAAATTTGCTAGGTTGAAGACATATTATTGTACAAGGTCACATGATGGGTTGCCAATTGAAATTTTTTTCAATTTCAAGTGCTCACAGTTTCTCGGACTGGACATATTTTAATACTCTATCGAAACAATAACCAAACAATTTTCTGGAAGAAAAAATATTTGGAAGCAACCGTGGCACAAGCAAAGACCTACAGATTGAACAAGTCTGCAAGCTTCAAAAAGTAATCTAGATGTAGAAGTACAACGCAAAGGTGCATTTATTCACAGCAAAGGTAAGCAGAAGCGAAGCAGATTTATTTTCTAATCCTGTCTTGCTGTAATCGAAGCTTTTGTCTGTAGGATAAATTTTCACCTCCCCATATCTCGACAAATTTATCAGTGGTATTACATTGTGTGACACTCTTCCTCAATGTGATCCAAGTCCATGTTCGTTGGACTGCATAAAAGTCATCATTGTCTTTTGATCTTTGCAAACTAGGTTTTCAGCAGTTGGAAAAAGGGGCCTAATTAGCTATTTTTCTTAGGGTAGAAGAAAGGAGGGCATCTAAAATTTTTAACTCACAAAAATCCTTGCCAGTCTGCACCTCAAAACATTCCTGATTTTTTATGTAGTTGACTTTCCTTATGATTTAAAAAATACTTAGAATACTGAGAAATTCCTAGAGTTTAATTATGCTCTTTAAAAACAATCTGGTTGGTTATGCCATCCTTAAAAAATCTTTCTGATCAAAATTTACAAATGAAAAAATTCTTGGGGCCCTGCCTTCTGAAAAACAGCTAACTGGTACTCAAGACAGCCTTGGGGACTTTTGAAGAAATCACAGAACAATTTTAATAATTTGGTAAAACAATTGTAGCAATGGAAACTAAGAGTAAAACAACCACTTACTTGTTTTATTGTGACCGCAGGTCGCCAGTCTTTATCTTCATCCAGAAGTGATAAACACACTGTGCCAGAGGGATAAACATTCGGATGAAAAATCGGGGGATCAAATTTGCCTGTATGGAAAGAACAATAGCAAACATCAATACAAAAGGAAAACTATTATAGATAATAATATTCTCTGTGCATAAGCTGGTTAAACTAAAAGTTGTTTCACACATAAATACAGTTTAAATGGGAATGACCTTTTTATCTTGGAACTGTCTACAAACAAAAAAAAAATGAGAAGCAGAGCCAGGCATTCCTTATGCAGACTGTTTCACTCATAGTCTTATGTATCAGGTTACACTATTTTTTTTTCATGACATATTTTGGTTTTCAAAATCTCCCAAGTTGGTCATTTAAGGAAAACAAAAGACATTTCTCTGTTACTTAAATGAAAAAATAAAATTTTAGTAGAAGTAACTTTATTTCAGTGGTGCATTGAAATCTTTCAAAATTTTAAATTGTCAGCCGACCATGGGCCTCTTTCTTGAAAACAAATTTTACTAGCTTCAGTTGGTTTTCATTACAAACACTGGAAGTGAATTTTTTACATATGATTCAATTGAAGGCACGAACTGATCCTCATTTTCATGGGACTGGTACCTAGGTCCTTCCTTCCAATGAGAACCATTGCTATATAGCTTTCAAGAGTGAAAAGTTGGTGAGGTCATAAAAACTACATGACATTCTACTTACATTTTGGAGGTGACGAGGGATAATCATCCTTGAATATCATTTTGAGTTTGAAAAGTCCTCTTTCCCAGGGGGTCTACCGAGAAACAACATCAACAGAACTTATTCAATCAATGATCTTCATTTTCCCCAGGATTTGAAACTGTTCTTCAGCATTTAACAAATAGCTGGTAAAGATCCTGGATTTCTGGCAATCAGCATTACAATTGTGACCTAGCTACACTAAGTTGTAAACTTAGAAAAAAGTAAAGGCTGTCAGACAATTTTGAAGGGGTTTTTCAAGATAATGTGCATAGATTTTGTGTTTCAGCTAAGGTAATCATTTCTCAATCAACCTTATTGGTGTGTCATGGTAAGGAATCTAACCACCCCACATCACATGAGAATATCTGCAAGCTTCTGATGTCAAAGGTGACGACAGACTTTACTTTTTTGGCAGCACTCTCACATGTACATATTGCACAGTAAATGATGTATATCATTCTGAGGTATTGTCTTAGGGCAGAAAAATGCTGTGAATGAAAAAAGGGTACCATTGGCTTATCTTAACAATATATGCAACAGAGTCGATGTGCTAGTTAAGCCAAACTGAGAGGGCACTACACCCATTCATTTTCTTAGCACCCTTTGGTTTTCCTACAGTGCCTTTATACACACACACACACATATATATATATATATATATATGGAATAATTATTTTATTAAATACCAAATACTGGATAAAATATCTTAAATTCTATTTTCTACCAAGTTGAGTTTTCAGCCACTTTAAGGGGAGATTTTCAGAAACAAAATTTTCAGTTTCCATATTTGGACATATTGCAATATTAGGATTTATACGTGAGTAGAAAGCTAATTAGATTACCGGAATTTCAATATCCAGTGTTCAGTATTTAATAATATTTAATATATACATGTACTATATATGAACCTATAGATCCTATAATAACTGGTAACCACAGAACCATTGAACTGTATTTAATAAAATTCAGCTCATATTCTAGTGATTGACTATATATGCGTGGTTGTGAGGCTGTCCTGTGCCATTTGATTTAATACGGAAGTTATTTGTGAGTCAGTGGCTTCTTCAGACACAACTTATTTTCAAATAAATATCTGCCAGAGAAAAATAACTTGCTGTTGTACCATAAAAGCTCTAATAAGCCCCCAGGGAGAGGGGGGCTTATAAGAGCTTTTCAATATTTAATAAAATTGTATAAAATAAAATAATTAATCTACTTGACCTTCTGAATATTAGCTGATTATAACAGATTCGCGCTCTGCGCTAATCTGTTATTTATCAGCTAGTATTCAGTGTGGTCTCATAGAATATTTGTTAATTAAATTTATAAAGAATTTCTCAACTACATGATCTGGCAAAACTTGCATAAAATGTTGTTACTCATTTAAAAGGTGAATATGAAATCCAAGAAAGTGAAACCAAATGAAAAAGTGAGACCATGTAAGAACAGAAAAAAAAACTGTAAACCTTTAAGTACTTTGCAAACAAAACACTATTTCCAAGAATTCTAACTGTAGGTTGGTTTGCTAAGGTTACCACGCAGGTCCACTTTTACTTAAAATACTGTCAGTATTAGTTTGAGTTCTGTGATTGGTTATTTAAAGTAACAGCATCAATCTTTTGACAGCTTAATGGTTGAAAGTGAAACTTAATTGATCACTAAACACAGCCAATTAGCTGAGAAAATTTCGGGAACTTATTTTGCTAAACTAAGGTAAGAAATCCTCACACACAGTTGTGTAAAACTTCTTAATTAGCATGTATAGGCTAAAACTGGATAAGAACCTCCGTTTGTACATAATACAAACGATCAGATAATCGACAACAAACTCACATCACACACCATAAATGTTCATATTTTTATGCAACATGCAAGTATCTGACTTGCTGGTTTCTAAGTGAAATTATCAAGGTATCAATAGGTAAACAATTAATTTGTACTACTGTAGGCAAGCCCTACACTGACTTTTTAATCGCAATTTTAAAACATGAGAACATACTAAACAGGATTTTCCATTTTACCATTGTGATTGTC
>JAOBRG010217428.1:6673-17236 GCA_027574985.1 Umimayanthus nakama | reverse complement strand
GACGCTAGGCTAAGGTCTTTGTTGTGAAGATGCAAAGGCAAGACATTCCAGATTCTGCATGCTCTTACAAAAAAAGAGCGCTGATATGTGACTGTTTTACATTTCTTAGTGATAAACGAAACCGCAGTACTACTTGAAGATCTTGTAACTCTCCCTACATTTCTGACAACGGGCAGCACTTCCTTATGGACCAGTGGTCCTGTTTTCAATTTAGTCTCAACCACATACATCTGAACTCAACTAACTGATTAGACTATGATTAAGCTTCCAGAGTAGTAATTTACTGAGACAAAAGGTTATACCATCAAAACTTACTCCTGGGCTTACTGCAATATTAAACGCCAGCTAAAACATGAGTGACTATTAACTATTATGTGGGGTTTGTTGGTACACTTGCTCCGCAAGTTCCAACTCCGCTGGGGTGGACATGCCACCAGGATATCTGGCAAATGACTGCCTTGCGAGCGCTTTCTCTATGGAGAACTGCAGGCAGGAGTGCGCTGTCATGGAGGCCAGAAGAAATGCTTCAAAGACAAACTCAAAGCATCCATGAAGGACTTTGGAGTGGATCTTAACTCATGGGAGACACTTGCAGAGGATCGGTCGGCACGGCGCAGTGCAATCCACAAAGGAGCAGCAGCGTACATGTGAGCAACAATGTATTAAGACTGCCAAGACCAAGTGAGAGACCCCTTTGATCAACCCTTCAGCACAGGCCCCAGCTCCGCTGTCCTGCCCTCATTGTGACAGAACTTTCTGGGCTCGGATTTGCCTCATCAGCCACCTTTGAACCTACCCAGTCCAATAGGATGCAGAACTACCAGTGAGATGGTCATCTCTCTCCAAGAGAGAACGAATAGGTAGTACAGATCCAGAGGGTCCAATCTACACTGTTGTCATATTGACCACCTCCACAAAGATGTTACTCATTTTCTTACTAACAACAACGTCATCTGCAACATTTATTCTTACTAAAAAGTTTGAGAAGCGACAGACATTATGGGAGGTCTTTTAATTTGTATGTGTCAACCCTTACCAAGTTGTCCTGCATTCAAGCCACATGTGTAGACCTCTTGCCGCGTAAACATTACAGTGTGGTATCGCCCAGCAGCTATTCCATTAATTGCTTTGCCCTTCCAAGACTTCATCATTACCTGAAATTGAAAACAGCACTTGCTGTTTTGGACTGTTCCATACGATTTATCAGCCGAGGTGAAATGCAAAGTACATTTAGCTTCTGAAAGGAACAACCATAGATGCAAATTGTTACAAGTAATGTAAGGACCCACAGGTAGCCCAAGCTGAGAGTAAAATTTAAGCAAGCAGAGTGATATAGTACGTATATTCTGAAGAAGATTTAGTAGATTATGTTTTAAGACTTTGTACAAGGGAATAAATTAATTTTCAGTCTCAGCCCTCGGGATAGACATTCTTGTGCCATTGTAACTGCTACAATGTAACTTTCCCAATCCTAAGTTTACCCAATGTCTTATCAAGAAAATAGAAACTGAAATTATGTGGAAATTAATTAACTACTATTCTATGATTGCACATTGGGTATGAAATAGAAAACAGCCAATGAGAGGACAGCGCTTACAGTGTAGCTGGCCACGAACAAACTCATACATACTGTATGTACCAAACAAAAACAAATAAATTTTTTTTTTTTGGATTTCTTTTAATTCTGTTCACTTAAATACTTCGAAATTTAACTTCAAAATCATATTTTCAGCAACATTTTGTGTAACCAGTTTCCATATAAAGCAACACAATACAGTATATGGGCTGCCAACTGAAGAATTAGAGAATCAATCAGAATGCTTTAAGCAAAATATCCGAGGGTAGTAAACTTAAAATAACCTTTAAGTTTACTATCAGAAAACTATTTTGACAAAAAGGGAATGAGGAGACAAGGGGAGGGGTGGAAGGGAAGGGACACAGAGTGCCAAGGGGAGGGGGGGGGAGGGTAGAAACAGTTATTCTGTCACCTATAATTGTGTTCTACTGCATTTTACTTTATATGTCCCCTATGCAGGAGTACCAACCAAAGGGGAGAGATGGAGTGGGGTGGTGTGGTTGTAGTCACTTCTGTTCCCCATACCAATGTTAAAATGCCCCTGTATTTGAACTTGAATTCTGAGTGGAGAGATCTTGGTGCAAACCTGTTTTGGGGTTAAGCTTTTCACTGGAGGAGGGGAATGACCAAGCTGATGGTTATCATTCAAGCCAAAAGTGAATACATCTCCACTGCAATATAAAGAGCAAAAACTATTTCTTGTGACAGAATGAACATCTTGTAATCATTGTTTACATTTATTTAATAAAAAAACTATAATAAAGAAAAAGCTAACTTGGTATTATAAAATTAATACTAACTACACATACAAGTATACTGTACTGAACAAAGCTTATCTAGTACAAATAATATTATCTCCAACTGAACTGGTTCTGTGAACACCTATCAGAATGCTTTTCATACTGCAGAGCTCTATTTACAGTATGCAGAACATTTCATTCCAGTGAAACAACTTACTCTTCCGTCAGAAGGACCGTGTGGTCCTGGGCACTAGCCACAGCTATACACCTTGCATCTCCTGGAAGACCTTCAACCTTCTTGGGAACCTAGACGCAAAGCATTTATTTGTTTGTTTGTTTTGTTTAATAAGTATTTATACAGGTATGTCCAACTAAGCTTCTGCTGGTTTAAATGGAGGCCTATGTATTATAAACTAAAAAATATTTATATATAGTGTGTTGCACACCTTGGCACTGATATATTGGAGGTTTGGTATTTTTCCATCTAAGCAAGGGGCAAGCGCAGCTGATCTTTATGGCGCATGTTGTAGGTGTGGAAGTCGAAAGAATAGCTGAAACTATTAAGAAGATAGGCGGGCAGAAGTTGATGAAGACATTTAAAGATTTGTAGACAGATGCGATACTAATTATGATTTTCCGAGGACAACCAGCTGAATGTTGCACAGATATCTTTTAGCTCTACCAGACACCCTTCTATTATACCGGCAACATGCCTTTGAAGTTTGTCTAGATAAACAAATGCAATGTAAGTGTTACACTCCTGTAATAAAGTCCTATAATCATTCAGATTTTTATTGCAGTGACTTACCAGCAGTGTCTCCTCATTGCCGTGTCCTAGTCTCCCTCCTCTGCCATGACCACAAGTGAAAACCTGGCCCTCGTCAGTCAGGAACACAGAATGAAACTTGCACATCACAACCTACATGTACAAAGTTTCACGCACCTCTTTAATTAACAAACCCATAAACAATTTAACTCAATTTAAATCCTTTCAGCATGGACTGTTTGAGATTACATTACAACTAGTCAAGAGACAATCAAGTCAAGTGCATAATAATATGCTTTTTGGTTTTGCATTCAAATCCAAGTGAACCAACTGATCTTGTGACAAAACAACTAGTAAGATTGTTTTGTTCTAGTCTATGACTGTCAGTCCTTCTTGGAAATATTGTGATAATAATTTTATACAGTCAGTACTAACATTACTCTACATGTACACTGTACATGATCAAAGATTGCACATCTTCTACAATTCTCGAGTCTGAGAAAAACTAAAAATTCATGCCTGGAAAAAATCCTTTAAAACCAGAAATAAAGTTCTTGAAATCCTTGAGTTGGTTTATGGAAGAACAAAGAACCAGTTAAAAACTGTTACAAATTTGAAGACAAATGAATCATATTTTATTATTGCAAAAATAATGACACTGTATTCGCCACAGAAGATCCTTGAACATTACTATGAAATGTTCTGGAAGTCATTGAAAATTCTTGAATTTGGTGTTAAGTAAAGCCTTCAGCTCCAGCCAGTTTACCAGCATAATTCTATCTTTTCCTTACCTTATCCATAACTTACTTGGTTATGAGAATAAAACAATTGGTCACAAACAGCAAACCAAGATGAAATTAAAGCAAAATTCTCACAATTTGTTATGGGCTAAAAGGGTTAAGGGTGGTGCCCCTGACAACACTGTACAGTGTACCTCAGTGACGCTGATGTCCTTTCCACCACTGATGGTCTCCAGTAACTCTGGGTTGTGCCTGGCGTTCTCGTCACCATGGCCCAGGGTGAAGTTAGAGTTGGCCCCCCAGGTGTACACTTCCAATCTTTCATCTAGGTGATACTGTACATCTGCCTCAAATCTATTGTACTTGGATCTGCTAAACCCTTTAAAACAAATCAGAAAATATTTTTCATATTTGATGTTATTGATCACAAGTAACGGTAATTCACTCAATTTGCTGTTCCTTCATAATCATAAAATATAAATTAATATTGGCCCTTAACCCTGCTCGAAAGCCGTTCCTTATGTTTGGGTATTTTGTGTACATTTACTTTAAGAAATTTTAGCCGAATGTCCAAGACTTGCTGTGTTTATGGTGTTAATAGTTGTTTGTGAGTTTGTCTGGCATCAAAGTTTGAAAAACCCTTTTAAACGAGTGTAAGCCAAGGGCTTATAACCAACATCTCACAGTATAATATTATAACTATGTAGTTTTATTAAATACCAAGCACTGGATATTGAGATTCCGGTAGTCTGATTGGCTCTCTACTCACGGTATAAATCCTGTATACTGCAATATGTCCAAATATGGAAACTGAAAATTTTATCACGGAAAATCTCCCCTCAAAATGGCTGAAAACTCGACTCGTTAGAAAATAGAATTTAAGGTATTTTTATACAGTGTTTGGTATTTAATAAAACAATTATTCCACTCACGCTTGTTGGATATGAGCTTATGATGGCCGACCTGGTGCTTCGCACCTCGTCCGCTATCTAAAAGCTCATATCCAACGCACCTTCTTGTAATAATTGTTAAATATGTGCTGCTAGTGGTCCTGTCTTATATCCAGGTAATGGTAAGATGATGTTCCTTACAGGGTTCCCTGTAAGGCTTTTCAGCCCAAGGGAGGGGGGGATTACTCCTATACATTAACTATATGGGTATGTGCCACTGGTCAGGGTATGTTTTCAGGCCTTCGAGTTTAGAACAGGGTATATAAACTACGAAATAAATGTTGGGAACAGGGTATACAACTACATAAAACTTATAAACAGTTTAATTCAGGTTGCAATAAATTTTCTTGAGAGACATATGGACATGTATCGAATATGCATAATTCTATTTTCGGCTCTAAAACGTGCCCCTACTGTAATCACTAACTGGCACTCCCATTTCCAGAAATGAAAAGTCATTGTCCCATTTGTTTGCTTTTTGATGTAACCAGAATTAGAATATACCTGGTGCATCTATCAAATTGCATGATTGCATTCAACCAATCAAAATGCTCAGAATAGTTTAGTGGAGAATTCTGTATTTTATCAGTTTTATTTAAAGTGGCATCGTTCTAAAAGAAATGGTCCATGCTTTAACTGCACATCTATCGAGTTATGGATGCACTTGGAAAGTTGGGAGAGCACTTGAGAAGCTAGAGAAGCACTCAAACACTTCTCTCGTGCTCTCCCAACTTCCCATGTGCATCCATAACTGGATAGATGCACGCCAAGCATGAACCATTTCTTAATTGAAAAGGTCACAATTCCATTACTAATTGGTTCCCAAAGGCGAATTAATATTGTTGTTTAAAACAGGGTTGGATTTGGGGTATCCAGTTTAGAACAGGGTATCAAAACCAAGCTAAATCTAGTTTAAAACAGGGTCAGGTTTCTGGAGGACCAGTAGCACATCTCCACCAAAATTTCTCTTCAGTACCCCCCCCCCCCAAAAAAAAATACTGTTTCAGTCTTGCATTGCACATTATTTTTAATTGAACTTACTAAAACTGTTTTGAATCAGAAATGTGATTAGTTTTTGTTAAGTTGCATGGGTCACAAAAAATGTAAGCAGCCTTGTGACCAAAGGGAAGATATTTTGGTCTTGGTCAAAAGATGGCATTCTAGATTTCACAGACAAACTCAAAGCAAACTGCTTTGCTACTAACGACATCTGGATATTTTCTATTTTTACCATCTCTCAGCTGTGACAAAAGATCTTCCAATAGACCAGACAGTGTTTATTATTTTACTAAAGCTCATAGACCACTTTCATAATACATGAATGATCCAGTGAACATTCAATCATGTAAGCAATAACTTCAAGTAGAGGTCCAATATTTCATCCATTTGCTGTATTTTTGCCCATTTGGCCTTGATTTAAGGTTTTTGTCATTGGAGTGAACTATGAAAGTTTTCTAAATACTTTATATGCAAACTAAATTCTATATCTTCCAACCTGCACGAGCCAACTTATAAGGACAGTCTAGCATCACAAGATCAAGAGGGGTCAGGTCTTCATTGTCACAAGAGTTTGGGTCAGCTCCAAGCTGTAGATTAAAGCAAATACCTATTAAAGTATATCTACATACCAGGCTCTCGGTTAGTGGTGCTCCTTTACAATCAGGGTTTTTTCCCCTATGTCAGGTGAAAAGTTCAAGGATTTTTTCCAGTTGTCACATTAACCCATTGTTTGTTTTCAGGACCATTCTTCTGCCTGACAAGTTTTACCTTTTGTCATATTGAGTGACCTTTTGTCTGACTAACTATTTGTCTGATCAGAGTGACTAAAGAGCAATAAATTTTCCAAAAATGCTCAAGAGGTTAAGTGTTGTATCTTCAATCTTGTTTGTACCAGTATATACCTATTTTAAATCAAAGGTATCCTCTGGATGCTCGTGGAGTGTTATGCTTGTCAAGGAAATGCAAACGTACCAACTTTAATATCGAGAACATCTAAGAATTGACTCAATATTTCTCAGCAACTTTTAATCGATTAGATGGGCAGTGATATGATTGGATGAAATGACTTTCTATTGTTACACCTTTTCCCCAACCATTCCAATGCTCGTGGATTCTCCACTCGCAAAAAGGTTGACCAAAACAAAAGATAAACCATCAAAGATGTGATGCCAAGGGATGAAGGGTAATAGCTTAGAAATTTGTGAGTCATTTGTTAACGGATCCTTTTTGCGTATCATTGCATTTTTAACAGATTGCTGTTTCAGTAATAAAGAAATTGAGAGCACTTTACACATAGTAAGCATAATATTAATTTATTTCTCAGCATTCTACGGGGTCACATCACACATGATTTATGTTTCTTTTTGGTCAACCTTTTTAAAATAGGTGTATTTACATGTAATATGGGTGTTTTTGTCTAGAATAATTACTATGTTTATCTTATTCATACAAGTCCTGTAAAGCGCCATTGATCAGGACATGTAAATAGAGCTAGAAAATAATAAACTATTATTATATCAAAAACACATTTACAGAGTAAGACAGAGGCACGCGAGTAAAAAGACAAGAGACACAAACTAGCAGCTGACAGCCAAACACTCACCTGTAACAACTTCACTGCACAATGCAGTTGTCCATAAAACAAACTACGATGCAATGGAGTCCAGTTGGATTCCTTGTCTCTTATCTCGATATCAACTCGCTGTTCCTTCACCAACCATTCCACAACGTCATGCTTACCGCACGACGCAGCCACATGCAATGGGTTCCTACCATATACATCCACAACAAATGGAAAATTTACGCATATCCTTTGGCAAATTGCTCGAAAGCTTGTCAAGTTTTCTCTTGTGATCGCCGAGAATACAACATCCGCAGCATGGTTGAAATTACGGCATTTGCTTGTGCAATCCATCTTTCTGCAACATTCTTGATCAATCACTGGCAAAAGCAATCCTTCTTTAAAACTTCCAAGATTTGTTCTGCACACAAGTCCGCCATTTTGACACGTACAACGAATGTCCCACACGACTGCAGGCTCAATGTTTTTGAAGAACTTTTACGTGACGTTTGATTGGACATTGTTTTGCGAGCTAACCAATCAAAACTCAGGTTACAGACTGCCTGGTAACTTTCTTGTTGTTGTAAACATGGCCGATGTTCTTTTGCTCAATCGACTTACAGCTATTTGTCCCCAAAGCCAATGCTGCTTCCGAACGATTTCTTGATTGAGATAGTATATAGCAAAAGCAAAGGCACTCTATAGCACAGAGGAAAAAGCTGCATCATAGCTATAAAACTAAAAGAATTAACCGTTACTTTGGACAAGGGTCAAGCCTCAAGGTAAAGTTTTAATTTCATGGCCGTTTTTCTTTTAGTGTTTACCTTTATGTTCCATCCAATAAAATGTATTAATCAGTCAATGGAACCACACGGATTTCGTAGGGATTATTTCGATTTTGCCTGAGAATTCCGAATGTCAACTCAGATGCCGATCAACGAAAGATAGGAGTGAGCATTCTATAGAACAGTAGAAGTGAACATTCGAAAGTCAAACCAGCTCTAACTTAGACTGAGTGTAACGGATTAATTAAAACTTTGGAACCAATGAGGACATTTTTGCAATAAATAGTACTGTAAAACTCTCATACAAGCCTCCATAATTGTTTTGTTGATAAAACTTTTTGAAGTCAAATGTAACATTACATTACTGAATTTTAGTCAATAAGAATATTTGAGTTCAGCAAAATAAACACTTAAACTGACAGAAACTAAATATTAATTTTTAGGGGGGAGGTTTTTCCTAAAGCACGCATATACAGGTGAATAACCATCCAGCACTCTTTGGTGTTGGATGTGCATTCAATGTGCTAGAAATAGAGTTTTACTTTTGATCTGCTTTGATTACATTTTAGACTTGGTCAACTGATAACTGAGACTTCTTGGATCAAAGAGAACCACTGCAAATGCAGTCAAAGTTCCCATCAGCTCTTGGTGATTTGGTTACACCAGTACATCTGTCACGCCATGTCATGCAGAACTTAACAATAAACTCTAGTGGCAAAAACTTAGATCATGATGTCACTCAGGAAAAGAAAGCCAATAAAACAAACAAAGTTTCAGGCAGTAAGGGAAATCGACGATCGAGAGAAGATGAGGATGAAAGAGAACTTGAAAAGCAAAGATTGAGAGAGGAAGTGAGTAGGCCAAGGAAAAAATGTCCATGCTTATTATTTTATAGTGAACATAAATTGTCAGGATTGATCATCATTGTCCACTTCTCCTGAGTGAAGAGCTGGGCTCCTCGCTTTTTGTTACCAAACCATACTGTTTACAGCAACAATTGAAGAGCCCGGTGCAAAAATGGCCTAAATGTCAATTTTGGACCACCTTTCACAAAACCTCGAAATTATCTATCATCCTGCTATGCTACAGTGACCAAATGACTCTTGTTAGTTGGCCAACACATTATTCTTGCAATACAAATAGAATTTCCACCGAAAGAACACCAATTTAGTTTACTTTTGACCGGGAAAGAAAAACTTCAAAAAATGCCAAGAAACTACTTTAATCTCTGCTGGGGGTAAAATCACTTCTGTTCTCTATACCCTTGGTTGATGGGACTTTTAAAAATAACCCATTTGCTATGTACCATAAGCTTAGAGTACAGTATACATGAACATGTAGCTGTAAAAAACCCTAAATTTCCCAGTATTTTAAAGAAAAGTCACCAGAAATCATCACCTAAGCTGTTTTTGCACTGAGCTCTTCAACTGCTGCCTCTGTCCATATTTTTAAACTTACCTTAGTTTTTCACCACCTTAACTCCCTGGAAAGTCCTGCCATATTCCCTTTCTTTTTTCATGAAACATTGTTGCCTTCTTTCTTTTTCCTGGAATTTTAAACTGATTTCTTGAAAATCCCTGTAATGGAATTTCTAATGTGGAATTTTTTGAGTGATTGGTTTTCAAACTTTATGTTTTTAATGTTTTATTAGAATCAATGATTTTCTTATTATTGTGGCAGGGCCATACCTAGCAGAGGGAGGGGCTGCAGTGATTCAACAAATTACCTACACTGTAAATAAGAGTTCATATAATTATTCCCTTGCCAAAGGATGCTTTATTAAGGTACATGACTGAAATGGTGGACAACTACAAACAACATTTCTCTAACCTATCGCCAAGTCTTTAGTGTTCCTTTGCTGTAAATATAATGATGCTTGTGGAGCGGCAGTAAAGACTGACGTAAAGACAAGAAAAAATCGAGGTAATGTCAGGTTTAGTTTGTTGTTTCCTACATGTAGTGGTCCTATTTTGTTGGTTACTGGAGTGATGCGGTTGCAGTGGACACAGTGTTCACGTAGTGTTGTAATGGCGGATGTGATGCCAAGCCAGAAGACAGTGGACTCTCCTCTGGATGTATTGGTGTCAACCCTTGATTGGCGGAATGTAGTAGAGTCAGTATCACCTCTTGGAAGGTCAGGGAGGAACATGATGTGATTTTTGTAGAGGATGACGTTACCAATCGTGTAAAGGTGCTGGTGGAATCTGTGGTATTCCTGAAGGGCAGGTGGGAGCTGGTGCCAGAACTCTGGGAACCCTGGTTTTATAATGTTGGTCACTAGTTGTTGCCAGCTTAACGCACTCCCAAGTGACGGCCATGTTGCTGAGGATTCCAGCTCGTTTTCTATGCTGCAGGAGCAGCAATCTTAGTGCAGCTCTTTGATAAGGATGCTTGACAGGAAAGGGTGTCCGATGAGGCTAGCTGAGTACTGGATTGCTGAGTTTTT
>JAOBRG010217317.1:4568-17238 GCA_027574985.1 Umimayanthus nakama | reverse complement strand
CCCCCCCTTTTTGAAATTTCTGGATCCGCCCATGTGATTTACCTGCAGAGCTTTGAGCTGGATATGTTTGATCTGAAAGCGTTGTTAAAGTTTCTTAGGCACGTGGTTGCATTGTTGACATAGCTTTGATCACATGCGGAGGATGAGTCGGGTGTTCTTACATATGAAACCTCTACCATTCCTCCACAGTAGAGGTTTTCAGTTCTGCTGTTAGCTGACTCCTTCAAACGTTGCTGTGTTTCTGATTCGTTGTAATAATTCTTGAGGCAGGATCGAATTACACACGTGATGCACTTCAACATTGTGTTGAATTTTGCGCTGAAAATCGCAAGACGAAATGAAAAGCATTGTTAATATTCTTCTTTAATACTATAACAAAGTTTTGTACAATAACAAATTTATTACCGCTAATCAGCTTGAATTTTTACATAAAATAGCTTACAAAGAGAAAGAAAAAATCTTAAGTAGGTATCCAAGGGAACAAAACATTTTACTGGTTTTATATTAAAATATTGTAAACGGGGAGTTTTTTCTTTTATATGTGTTAACAGAAAAAGAAACTACTAGCTACACAGAAGCGTATGGGAGTTTTTGCAGGGTGGTAAGAACTAAGATTCTTTGTAACAAAAAATGTATGCATTCTGAAACTTTGGAACAATGCTAGCGCAAGGCACCGATTGTATAGAGCTCTCTTTCAGCATCAGCAAAAGTTCAGAAGTTTACATATAGCAAAACGTTTGATAAGAAATTAGCAGTAAATACCTGCAGTTTCCCAGTGGATCAGCTTGGTAAGATCTTACAAAATCTGTTGTGCAGGCTCTCGTTCTATTCAGTTGAGCAAGAAAGCTGCAGGGGCCTAAGATCTGGTTAGTCTCTGCCTTGTAGTCAGGGACGACCATTTGGACACCTTCTTTTGTTATTGGGACGATCAATCGAGTATCTTCATCTGTTTCTGAAAAGGGTTCTAATATAGAAAGATAAACAGTGCTTAAACTTATATCAATACACTTGGATCCTAATTCCATGCGATTCCATGTGCATATTGTAAGAAACGCTATCCCATATCCTACCGTGCCACAAGGTTGCCTTCGTTTTGTTTTTACCTTCCCTTCCCTTTCCTTCCCTTTCCTTTCCTTTCCTTACCTCTCCTTTCCTTTCCTTTCTTTTCCTATCCTTTCCTTTCCTTTCCTTTCATTCTTTTCCTTTCATTTCCTTTCTTTTCTTTTCTTTTCTTTTCCTATCCTTTCCTTTTGTTTTTTTCCTTACAAGTTTTTTCATTTCTTTTATTCTATCCTTTCCTTTGCATTCCGTTTTGTTTTAACTTATTCCACTATTCTTTACTCTACCCAACTCGAATCTACTACACTCTTTTTGTACTTTACTTTACTCTACTCTAACCCACTCCACTCCACTCTACCGTACTGTACTGTACTCTGCTCTGCTCTAATCTACACTACTCTACTCTACTCTTTTCTACACTACTCTGCTCTGCTCTACTCCACTCCACTCCACTCTACTCTACTCTACTGTACTCTACGCTACTCTACTCTACTCTACTCTGCTCTGCTCTGCTCTGCTCTAATCTACACTACTCTACTCTACTCTTTTCTACACTCCTCTGCTCTGCTCTACTCCACTCCACTCTACTCTACTCTACTCTACTCTACGCTACGCTACGCTACTCTACACTACTCTACTCTACTCTTTTCTACTCTACTCTGCTCTACTCCACTCCACTTTACTTCAGTCTACTCCGCTCTATTCCATGTTATTCTTTTGTATTGTTATGCTTTGTTTTGTTTTGTAATGTATTACAATATCACTCTATTTTATTCTACTTTCTAGGATATCTTGTGCTGTTCCGTTCTGTTCTGTTGATGTACCCTGTTAAACATTGTTGTTTCTTATTGGGTAATGTAATTATATCATGTTCGTACAGAGCATCAAATTTGCGTCATTGAGCCAATGTCTCTCTTCGTCTCTCATCAAATTGTATCACGTTATGTTCCATTTTATTTTGTTTGGAAGTATTGCATAACACATTATTTACCTGTGGTTGAACCAACAAAGGTAACTTTGCAGAACGGGTTGTAGTCATCAAAAGCGTGGCTCATAATGGACTGCGTCCTTTGATCCAAAACACAATACTTCTCCAATAATGACTTCATGCAGGTTTTGGTTCTCAAGAATTCACTGGTTAAGAGAGAAAAGATTTTAAAAAGTTTGCGTTAAGGTGAAACAGTAGAATTGATCTCGCAACTAAATTTTCCCGTAGTGCCATTTGTAGCTACCAGCAGAACATTTCATTTCCCAAACGAAAACTGTTTTCAATCTTTTAAAGAAAACGGGGAATATCAAGCAGTATTACTATTCACCACTGCAGATCACACGCTTGTTTTCGATAAGTATTTTTACATTAGACATCTGTAGCCTCTGTAGTAGTGTAAGTTATCAACGTTTTAATAGTATTTTGATAAACAAAACAACAACAGAAAAAAGTTTTATTTGGTACCGAGAAAAATATTTACAAAAATACTACAAATAGAGTTGATGGTGGAAGTGTACGTACATTTTGATTCTGAATTGAAATAGTTGTCAATGTTACTGTTTTTGGTACAAGCTACAATAAACACGTGACACCTGGCATATTCCACGGTATCTCATTCGAAAACATTGCATAACCAGTGTTTTTTCCATGCCAAAAAATACGGCCAATCAGAAACCTGGAATCCTTTTATGTATTTCCTGTGGTAGGCCGTGGGCAACACTCAGCAGGTACTGTTCCTTCTACCTTCCCGTCATTACCTTCGCACAACAATTATGCAGGTGTTCTTACGAAGACTTTTCAAATTAAACAAGCTCCAATACTTAATAAACTCCTGGAAACGTTGCCGAACATTTTTGGTTGAGTCCACATATTTTACAATGATTTCCGAACACTTCCGAAGATATATTCCACGGTATCCCACTCGAAAACATTGCATAACTACGATGTATTTAGTGTTTACCTGCAGAGTGTGGTGTCAGCTGGGTTTGTCGTAAACTTTGATTTGAGTTCCTCGGTGCACTTTGGACTTTCCGTGAAGAACTCCTTGACACAAGGAAGACGTTTCTTTTGCAGGTCAGAAAGAATTTGCGGCTGGTAGTTGACACTATCACAATAGAACTGCTTCGTTTTTAGTTTCTTTGCTGACTCCTTCAAGTGAGTCTCTATCGCACTGTCGGAGATATATCCTCGTAAACATATCCGTACAATGTCTTTGATACACTTGATCATGTCATCGTACAAGGCACTGCAGGAAGAAAATTATTTACGAAAATAAATTTTGGTAAAAGGTCGTTTGTGATTGGGCATTAGTAAGAAGATAGTAAGTAAAATCAAAGGTCCTAAGAACAGCATAGTGAGAGCGATGCCAGCACTGCAACAACAAATCGTAACGTTGGCGTAGAATGATTTTTTAAACAAATAGTTTTATCTCAGCGTATTTTTGTGAACCATAAAACTGTGAGGTGGCATTATCACCACCATTTGATTCAGTAACTTTTCTGTTACAGTTTCTAACTGGAGTCAATTTAAAATTTAGGTAGTATGTTTTATAAAAAAAAACGATTAAGTACACATTTCGATATTCATTGTCTTTGAATTTAGTCACTAGTTAAACTGAACAACAAGCAAGGCATTACACTCACCTGCAGTCTGCTGAGCTGTTAACCTGACGTTCCCGGATGAACTGTGACGTACATAACCTTGTCTTGTTAATATACGCGCTCAGCGGACATCGCCCAACGTTCAGTGACTCTGACCAGATACAGCACGAACACACTAGAAGAATTAATTGTGACTGAAAGTCAGGTGGGTTTTTTTATTAATAAAAGTGAAGGGAGTATTTCTGCCAATCCTTCGAGGCACCAGTTCTAAACACGCTCATTTTCTGTGCTTGTTCGTTTTCAAGTTTTTGTGAATTGGCAAAAATCTTTTCACGCAAGTAAACTGTAATACTTATTTCTTTGAGCAGGGGTAGAACTAAGCCAGCTACAATATCTTTAATAAATTGTTATATAAAACTGCGTTTTGAGAAAAAGGTGGTTAAAACTGCTGGAGACAAGCGTCAATCATTTTACCATATAAACACAAAAATAACGGATCTGCCCCCATGAACTCACGAATAACGTCACCAAGTCTTACTAACGTCATACTGACGTCAGAATGATTCACCAGTAGTGAAATCGATAAGAAACACTTTTTTAACTGATAGATTGGAAAAGTTGCTTTAGTTGCGAAAGTGTAGTTCATATTTCACGACAATAAACCCGATGTTAACCAAACGCCGAGTTCGTTAACGATGCCAACTCACCGGCTTTTACTCTTCATAAGATAAAAATACCTATCCTATTCAACTGACATTTTTAGAATACAGCAACTGAAATATAAAAAGAAAATTTTAAAGAAGCTAGACCTATACAGATCTAGCTATCCTCTATAATAAAATTAACATGCTGTACTGAGAGTATGAATGCAATATCACGGCCCTGCAAGGCCTGGTTCCCTTTGTAGGGGGAACAGTGACAGCCTACTCTTATCGACAAGTTTTGGGGTTCTTTTAAGTCCCCCAATAGAACGTCGAGAAACCAGACCAACGGCTTAACGTCCCTACCCGCGGACGGTGTGGCGAGAGAAGGTCGCCCAAATGTTCGACCTCGACAAGGCCGGTGATTGAACGCGGAACATCTGATTGAGGGTCATCAGGGATCTTACCAACTGTGCCCTTGACAGCACCTGTGCATCTCTCAGGGAATTCTAGCTATACAACTTCAGTCGGGAACTTATTACACCGATGTAAAGCCAAAATAACAAAAGTAACCAATCAAAGTCTTAATGATCTTCTAAGAATTAACTAGAACGCCTTGATTTTTGAAAGCGTTTGTTTAATCATCCAGTAAACAAACTTTCTTGCTTGACTAGTGACTTTAATAGAATAACAATCCATGATCAGAAAGTGTGTAAATTTATTAGCGAGTGTTGATTAAGCGACGTGTCCATCGATTTTTTTAATAATCTCTGTGAAGAGTTGGGTTTTATCGTGTTATACTTGACAGCCTGAATGGGGCGAACCAGTTCTTTAGTAATGGTCAGTTCTCAGTAATCAGTTAGATTCTTTTGATATCTATTGTCACTAATTAGCTAAAATTATCCTCAAATCGTAGTAATCAAATTTAGGCGATTCTCAGTAAACAGATTACCCTATTTAGGCCCCCATGAATGGGCTTAATCAAATTCTAATGAAGATGTAATTGAGAATCGGAATATACAATTTCGCGTGTATTTTCTTTTCAGCTGTTAAGTTTTGAGAGGTGTAGCTATTAAGTTTGCTATTGTTGGTGTTCACGATACAGACTTTGCATACAGTCTCGCCAACCGAATTTACTCGAAGTTGTTGACTCACAGTGAGCAATGCACCAAACAAATCGGATGTAAATAACCAGTAAAGTTTTGATTAAATGTTGGACAAAAGTCTTCTCGTGATTAATGTAATGCACCATTGGGTTTGAATTCATAAAAGCAATTGTTTATTTCCTAGCAACAAACTTTGTACGCGCATTTTTCGACAATAGGGCCGTTAACATCCCTAAGGCAATACGCAGTTATTCATGGCTAAATTTTGTCTCAGTTATTAAAATGAGGCAGAATATTAAATGGAACATGATTAAGCACAAGCTTTTAAAGTACTGGATGTTTTCATTCCAGCCTTAAAGTCACGAGAAGAATGTTTTAAAACATTAGTTCAGCAGGGAATAACATCATTGCCTCATGATCTATTGAATGTCAAGTTGTGTGGCCGCTACATAGCATATAGTATAATTATTGTTTTTGTTCTATTATTGTTCTTCAAGTTCCTGTTATTTTCAAGATAAAACTTGTTGTGGATAGAACAAAGACGCCATTTTTAAAATGTTTTTTTCTAAGGCTGGGAGAAGCTTAGGTATTTAGTACTTATTTTATTTTGTTACTGCCATATAACTGTTTTTGCTCGGGAAAAGAACTTTCCTGTCTCTTCCTAGTCCAGACGTGACATTACAAAAACCTGAACAACAATGGCCAATGCAATGTTTTCAGGTTTTTAGAAATCTGACTCATGTAAACATACCGGACCTGTCTTTATCAACATGGCATGTACCTTAGAGGATGTACTGTATGGCCAGACTGTAGAATGTACAAGTTTTGCTTGCTTAGGTTTTATTACGTAGCAAGCCCGCTTGACGCAAAATGGAGAGACAACAGAACTGTCTCATCGATTTTCATGTTTCAAAACACTCTGCAGAAGACTTGCAAAACTGTCATCTTGTTCCTTTACTGCAAGTGTTTTTCCTCTTTATAGTTAAAGTTACATTGCTCCTATAAAAGTGGTTGATTGACGGCAAGTTGTCAAAAAAGTTTTAAATAGTGCTGTAACAATAATATCCAAGAACCTTACAAAGGTACAAGAATTCTAAATCTGATGTTGGCATTGTTCCGCATTATAAGGGGATTTTTAATAAAATTGGCAGTTTCACGATCAGTAGCCAGTCATACTTGTGGCTGGTTCTGCCAAACTTTGCAGACAAATTTCAGGTGCGAACTACTGAGGTTTCTCTCTCAGCATTAAATGCTTTAGTTAGTTTTAATGGGGGAACAGTAGAAAAGGACTGTGACACAACTAAAATCAACTCTTGGTGTATCCTATTATAGATATATCACCACCTGACAGGTACAGTAGAGATGTTAAGGGAAAGAAATAAAACACAAAAATATTCGCAGTGGCGCTTACTAAGACTGCCTAATATTCCTTTACTTCTCTAAAGGGCCAAAAGCAGAACGCTTCGACGAAAGAATTGACTGCTATGCAGTCTTCTCTATAGGAAAATGCAGTTGCAAGATCATTTCTGCCGTTTGCTTTTCAAACTTACCTGATGCTTTTAAATTTTCCCATTATAATTGGCGTTCTTTCCGCACTTAACGGCTAATCATTGTAAAGGGACTTTGAGCATGTTACGTAGAAAAGGCGCTACATAAATGCACCAATTCACTTCATATTGTCTACTTGCAAACACTTAGCATTGAAAACTACTGTTCGAGTATTCCCATTTGACAATCCACTCCGTAAACTCAATTAAAGTGTCAAAGCAACAAACCTTACCTAGAATGCCAAGTGTATTCTTTATTAATGCATCCCTGGTCATTCTTCATGATCTAGGACCGTTCCGTGATCACGAAGCAAAGTACGTGGTTGTTCTACTAGGTCGCGCTTTTAAAACGTTCTTCGTGTACCATAACCCAGAAAGCAGCTGACAAAAGCCATTGTTTGCTGGACGATGCCCTGGCGTTAATTGTTATAAAGGCTTTGTGTTTGTTCTGCTTTATTGAGTGGTCACAAACAAACCATTGCGCATTAGAAATAGATAACATTAGTATGTGAGCAAACAATACAAGATCATAAGCACACGCGTGTTTGATTTCACTGAAAACAGCATTATCGGCTTTTTTGCCCGAAGGGTGTTATCAAAGATATGCTCCCCAGGTTTCCAAGGGTGTGAAAACAAACATGCGCCCCATTATCTACGTGCAACAGTCCAATTAATTAAATTCAAGTCGCCTTTAACTGAAACCGTAAATTTTTACTGGAAGTCTACTTCAAAAGGAAATCGTTGAAGTTTGACGAGTTTATTTGATTCTTATGTCAAAACATTTGGCACAAACAAATTTTATTGGACTTACACAATTGGTTTTAGTTACTGAGTTTACGGACTTTGTTCAGTACCTACGGAATCTAGTTCGACTGTTACACGGCGTCTGAAATAAACCTAATAGTTATAACAATTCTATGTTTGCATGACACAGCTTTGTCCGTACGAAGTTACATAGTCCGCTCTTCATTTGTCAAGCTCGGCCGGTCCGACCAGTGAGTTCTAAGTTAAATGGAACGTACGAGTTCTCAGCACTAGTTGTACCCAGAATGGACCTGCCCGTGGATCAGAGCCGTTGAGTTCTCCGGCTCCGGTCGGCCAAAGCGCGGGAGTTTAGAGGGTTGTGGCGGGAAAAACGGTACCTTTCCATTTAAACTGGCTGTTGTTTTCCGGCGTCCTTTTATTAAAATTCCGCCCAGTGCTGTGCCCTGAGCAAAGGCCAAACAAACTCGCAAGTCCATGCAATCATTGCAAATTTTGATTTTCAAACTTGCGTAAGCAACCCTCGCTTCGTCTGATGACAGACTTGCCTTGACTTGTAACAAGCTAATGTTGTAAGATAGATTGCTATACAAATGGCATTAACTTGCATTTAAGTTTGCGCTCGCATCAATGCAATTTCTTGCAAGTTGAAGGCTAAAAGTAAGTTGAACGGAAGTCTAAACTTAACACGTACTTTCATCGAGCTGCATCTCCGTTTGGTCAGTGGTTAACTAGAGACTTCCGTCTCTCAATATCTACATCGTTGCCAGTTGAAACGAATTTCTGTTTCATATTTGCGTGGATATGTGTCACGTGACTTGAACGCATGACGTGAGAGCAGAGGTTTTGCGTACACGTCATCTTGACGTTGATTATAATTGAGAGCGGATAGGTTTATGAATTTACCTGGTGAGAGTGAAACAACAAATATGAAACATGTCTATTGTGTGGGGTACTTCAGCGCTTTAAAAGCGAGCCTAAAATCCGCTTTCAGAATACCCTCCAGTGGCAATAAACAAAATATTTTGTTGTTCGCGGTCAGAGGGACAAAAATGTAGAAAATGTATGAAAAAGTTTGAGCTGGACCTCGACTTGAATTTTTTTTATAGTCGCTAAGGCGTATTACGTCGGTTCTGGATTACATTACCAGTAAATCTTGTTATTCCATTTGCCTAACAGCGATAGATTCAATAAAGAAAGATTGCATCCCGGTTAGGTCCAGTTCAGTCTTGCAATACAATTCTAGAGTCGAATCCTGCAATCCAGTTCTGCATCTCTATCCTGCAATCCAGTCACGAAGTCCAGTCATGTAATTCAGTTATGCAGTCCAATCTTACAGTCTATTCCTGCAACCCGTTCCTAGAGTCCAGTCCCGCAATCCAGTCCTGCAATCCAGTCCTGCAATCCAATCATGCAGTTCAGACATACAGTCTAGTTAAGCAATTCAGTCATGCAATTCAGACATACATTCAAGTTAAGCAATTTAGTCATGCAGTCAAGTCCTACAATCCAGTCATGCAGTCCAGTCAAACAATCCGATATTTGGAGTCCAGTCCCGCCTGCATTCTGGTCCTGCAGTCCAGTCCTGCAGTCAAGTCCTGCAGTCCAGTCCTGCAGTCCAGTCCCGTAATCCAGTCGCGCAGTCCAGTCCAGAAATCCAGTCCTGAAGTCCAGTCCTGCAATTCGTTTCTGCAATCAAGTCCAGAATTCCAGCCAAGCATTCCAGTCCTGGAGTCCAGTAATGAAACCCAGTCCTGCTATCCCGTCCTGGAGTCCTGGTCAGTACTGCAATCCAATCCGGCAATCAGTCCTGTACTTGCTCGTGCAGTCAACTCGTGTAATCTAGTACTGCAGTTTAGTCCTGCAGTTCTGAATTCTTCAACTAGTCTTGCAGTACAGTCCTCATCGAACAACCTTATGGCAGAGCCCGGTCGTGTGTACAAGGAACACTTAGTTCCCCTTGTTCCCAGGTGAAATCACTGCCTTTCACGAAAGTGAGATTTGAAACACAGGGAATGCTGGGACGGGAGGGAGTGTACCGGGTTCTCAGATTACCTTAGAAGACCTCGAGTGTTCCGATCGGCGACATCACTGGGAAAGTGTCTGTGCTCTCCATATAGCAGAGACCGCAGAGAAGTTTCGCTTGTGTTCTTTGGTTTCCCTGAGCCGAATTCTACAAGAACACAATATGAATTCCAACCACATTAGAGAGACCATTTGCTTTGCTGTCCTCGCTGTGTTGCTACCTCAATTTGTTTGCGGCACTGGTAACATTACTGGTGAGTTGAGGGCTTACACCAGAAGTGGTGTGTACTGAAAACACCCTAGCTAGTAGTTAATAACATTCAACTCAATGCAAGTAAGAAACCATGTGGGTTTAATGTCCTGAAACGTTCCAAAACTGAGCTTTAATGTTTTGTTTTCTACATGTTAGTATGGTTTTTCAGCAACGCCACGCGATAAAACAAAGCCATACTGAAAATACCCCTGGTTTCCACGAAATCATGGTTTTTTGTTTTTAAGAAACGCCATGCGATAAAACAAAGCCATCCTGGAAATATCCCTGGTTTCCATGAAATCACCGTTTTTCGTTCGACTCGCAGTATAAATGTTATAAATACCAATATTAAAACTGGTCAAACTTTGTCTCCCTTGAAAAGTTGTTAGTTTAATGCAAATAGAAAAAAATCTGCTAAGTGGCTATTCACTTTCATTTGATAGTCGACATAACCAAGAATGTTTTCGAGGTATTCTTTTCCAACTGTCAGGTAAATCATGCTTTCACTCGTTGCTTTGCATAATTGCAGTTTTATACGTTTTTTAACAGTGTAAGTAATAATAAGAAAAATACTATAGCACACAATGCAAGGTTATTCCTGATGGAAACTAACGATAACTACACTGAATGTCTCTCTTCAACCGTTTCTTGTGAGACTTCGGTCGAGCGACCTTACGTATCATTTGCTTCCAGGAATGGTCTTTAAGCTTCTTTTAAATTTAAAAAATCTGAATTGATATTACTAATTTTAAACAAAACAACCAGTATACTAAATTTAATATTGGCAAAACTCTTTTTGGAGACGAACACAAGCTTAAGAACTTTGAACACCAAGTGTATACTTTTGTATTAATTTGTGAAGAACGAGCCGTTCAAACAGTGCAAAAACACAAGTGATTACTTTGTATTGCTATTTGTATTGTATGAATAACGGCGCTTCTTGATATATAGCTATATGTTTACAGCATGTTGTCGTTTTCAAACAAACTATCTAGTTAAAAAACAAACGAATGATAGTAAGTTATGCAAATGCGAAATTGGTATGCGTGTGTGAAAATTGAAGCATTCGACTTCAAAAAGTGAAAAAAAAACTTGAAAAAATTCCCGAGTGCTTACATTTGTCACCGAACCATAACTTGAGACTCAGTGGGGGAAACATGGAGCTATCCTCGTTGGCTAAACAAAACTTCCGATTTCAAATCGGAATAAAAGAGGCCATTTTAGAGATGGATGACTGCTCGACACTGAAAGCCACTCAAAGAACAGACACAAAAATGTGGAAATTGCCAAGTTTGCAACCACTTTCTCGGCACATTCAGTCGCTCGGAGATGATGACTCTTGAGCATCTAGCGACTGTTAATAAGGAAAAACGCTTAGAGCAACGCGTTTTCAGATATTGTTTGTAGTATTTTTGTCATCCAGACTAGAAGCAACACAGTTTGTAAGCTCGACGACTGATCAAGCTGCCTATTTATTCCATGTATAAACAGTATACAGCTTCTAAAATAAATGAAATGACATTGTTTCAGTTATGTTAATAAACCAAAAACCTAAGCTGGGTTGTTTGCCTCTGTCAAGCTCAGCAAAACTGTTATGTACAGCATTGCTAAAATCAGTCAGTGTTGTGTGCCGCAACGTCCATGAATATTAGAGCCGATTTAATCAGAGTCACATGTAATAATATATCATTCGGAAAGGTCAGATATATTTATACATATTTTTATGTTTCGAATGTTTGTAAATGCTTTAGCTCATTATAGTTTGAAAGCATTATTAAAGTTTTTACCAGAAACCTTTTCTGTTTATGTAACTGAGCATGTTTAGCAAGTGCAACACTTCAGACGTTCAGTCTATCGGTTTAACAACTTTACCCCATGGTTTCCACAGCAAGAACGAAGGTCAGTTATCACATTTGATCCGGGAAGGTAATTTGATAAGTTTCGTTCGATTCCCGGAAAGTTTATTTGGTATATTAAACTGCTACTATACTAGCAGTTTCGGTTGAAAGTAAAGTGCTACGAACGAATCTGGAGAACTGGGATATTGTGGAGAACAGGAAGTACATAGAAGTGTTAAGACATATAAACCCGCTGACCAAAAATACTGGCTCACTGAATATGATAGTGCTAAAAGCACCGCGTATAATGGTCTTTTATGTTCGTACTATCACAGGCAGCCCAAGCTTACAGTTAGTATTTAGTCCAGCAGATCAGAGCGATGTTGTTGATTGAGTCGATTTTAGAAGACTTTGTATGAGAATAAATATCGAGTTTGCAAAATCGTTATAAATTGGTGCAAATGGCACAAATAAAGTTTTCTTACCTTAGTTGTTGCTCCAAAGATGTGTTGTATTGAGTAATACAGGCACGAGGCTCAGAAACTGTCCAAAAGTGAACATTTGCCCGAGACGATGTCGAGCGCAATTGATAGACTTTGAGGACAATTTGGACAGGAAGAAAGACGGTGGTCAGGTCGAGCGCATGTGCTCATTCTTTCGAAAACCACTTTTACAACAAGCATTTATCGCAGAATTTTCAATTAATTTTTATAATGTTTTCAAATCTTGTTAATGAACACAAATTCACTAAATACCAAACATTTTGTGACAGTTGCAACGGTTTAGGGGTCGTCTATTTTTTTTTATCATTATCACGAGCGTACAAAACGTACGCTGTGGAGAGGGGGGG
>JAOBRG010217206.1:0-17241 GCA_027574985.1 Umimayanthus nakama | reverse complement strand
GATTTCAAATAAGAGTAGTTAAGTCAGTTGAACCTTCGCTGGTCTTTTTTAGTTAAGGAGTGACAACAGTTGTTTTTTACTACATCTTCTGAAATTCAATAACACAAAAGCTATCAAAAACATTAAGCATTGTTTCTGTTTATTTCAAAGGATAGTTTAGTACCCTAATATGCCAGTCAGTTATCTATTTAAAAACGAAAAGCAGAGTAGACTAGTGTATGCATAAGAAACTCATAACACGTGAAAACATTTATACACAGCTTAATCAACACATGGTCTGCAAAAGTCTTACTAAATGTGATTCCTGCATTCTGATTGGTTCCAAACAGCAATAATAACATAAGTTTTTTTTATAAGAATGACGATTGCCCTAAACTTGATAAGCTTATTCCACACTGTTTTCCTTCATCTAGAACTGGCTGCAAAATCATGTATCGGAGAGTGTCCAATTGCAAAACGCTGTCTTTGGACATTTGTTATAGAAAAGTTAAATCAACTAATCACAACCTGAAATTCTTGATTTTTGACCAATCAGCAACAAGAAAATATGTTTTTGAATAGCAGCAGCTAACGTCAGAACGCCGGAACACGCTTCATAAAATAGCAACGAACATCAAAATCTCAGCAGCTTTTCAAAAATCATTTAAGCGCGATACTTTCGGGATCAAATGGTTTTTTAATGTACCACGTGAAAGTGTTTTGAAGTTAAAAACAGTCACCAACACGTTTCAGCTCATTTGGTAATTGTTGCCATAAATCAATTGCAATGTCTTTGGTAGTCTTCTTGCCATTAATAGTTCTTAGACAAGGACTTAAAAAGTTAAACACTGGGAGACTAGTTTTGAAAAAAACTGTTTTATCTGCGTGGGCGAGTACGCTGAACAAATGGGTTTAATCAACAAAAGTTGACATGGTGTGTTTTTCGCTTGTGAGGTATAGTGTTAAGCTGACGTTTCAAGCGTTAGCCCTTCGTCGGAGCAGTCGAAACGTTAGCTTAACACTATACCCCACAGGCTTATAAAAGTTAACTTTGCGTCTGATGCGGTAACTAATGTGTATCGAGGGTTAAGTAACGTCAGGGAGTAAAGCAACTGCTGAATGCTTTTGCACGTATGATGATATACCTAGAATTTCTTGCATTAATTAAAAGCTTACCTTTTTACTTTGGAGTATGAGTTATCGACAAATGTTGCATCTTGGTAGCTCATTATGGAAAAAAAAATTCAGCGTAGGTAAATCCGCGCGAAAGAGGCTCATTTAATAAACCATTAACTTTCGCAAGACCCTTTTACTTAAGAGATTTACTATATACTATATCA
Source organism: Umimayanthus nakama (assembly GCA_027574985.1). Taxonomy (NCBI): domain Eukaryota; kingdom Metazoa; phylum Cnidaria; class Anthozoa; order Zoantharia; family Parazoanthidae; genus Umimayanthus; species Umimayanthus nakama. Next base: position 15,922 of record JAOBRG010217206.1, on the reverse strand, counting down.
TATAAGATACAAGTGTTGTTCCACACAAACTCATTGCAAATGATGTCTGCTTCATAGCTTGTTCTACGATGATGCAATGAAACCATGTTTTTACACAATATGAGTGAAATGGTGGAATACCGTTTTTAAGAAGAGTGAGATCAGGGTAACATTACAAAAACAGTTTCTCGCCACAATCTTTCAAATGAAAATTTAATATTACCTTCCGTGTCAAAGGAATTTTATCGAGCCAATGTTTTTTTAGGCATATGATGTGTTATGCCTTTATATTTGAATCTTGGTGAACCGTTTTTAGCACTCGTTTGTCGTAATTGCTTATTAAAACAGAGCGCTTAGTTTTGTCACTGCCATTCTGACCAGATAAACTTGAATAACCAGCGTTTGATATGTTTAAGTAGTGATGTGTCGACTAAAAATAATATTTGTTCGGTAGCATAGTTCGGGAATACTAAATGTTTTTATTGATTTTTGATAATTGCACCGTTTCCCGCACTATTTCAAAGTGTTTGCCATTGATTGGTCGACGCCGTCGAAATTGAGAGTATAATCTAAAGTTTTGTTACTAGTGAAGAAAACTCTTAATATTTTGATTGGCGTAATCTTAAACTGTAATGAAACTTCACAGAATTCAAATCCAATCAGGAATCTTATTTGTTATCCTTTAAAGTTTTCGTCAGCCTCCTTCATTTAAATAGTGAAAACAACTGTGTTTGAAATGACTATTCTCTGCACAGAAAACTTAATACTGAACGGCATCACTCAATCAGACAAACTTTTGTTTTGCTAAAAATACAGTGCTATATTTCAATTTCCCGCAAGGCGTCTGTAAAACGAACTGCAGAACTAATTTCTGCAACAATTGAAGACAATATTTAGAGAGATTTGTTGGTACAAAAATCACTGATACCAAAATTTGTTAAAAAGTGCGACGATAAACAACATTAAGAAACTTCCTTGTGTAACATGAACCACAGCCACCATCAGAACGCTTCCATTGATGTTTCCAGGACTTCTTCTACTCGAACGAAAACCTTGGTTGTTGTTGAGTCGTGCATCTTTCTCCTTCTCAATATTGCTACCCTTGTTGGTAACTCGCTGGTTTGTTTTGCGTTTTACAGAAACCCTTCACTTCGTACGGTTACAAACTACTTCGTGCTGGCTTTATGCCTCACCGATTTGTCCATGGCTTTTTCAGCAATGCCTTTGCATATCGCATTGATCATAACGTCAAATGAATATGCGAACCACTTGAGTTGCAAGTTCTACCGTTTTTGCATAATCGGTTTGTCGGGAGCTTCGTTGTGGACGGTGATGCTGTTGGCAATCAACAGATATTTCTGCGTTGTTCGACTCGCACTCTACGCAAACACTTTCTCCAAAAAACGCTCTGTAGCCATGGCCGTCTGTGCGTGGATTGTAACAATAGTTATCGTCGTCGTTTTGGATTTAACAATGAGGAACCATTCTCAAACCTTTACTGATGAATCAGTAACATCTTGTCACCAGTTACGTAAAAAGACCGGCGGATCATCCTATCCTTACTTTGCCATAACTATGCAGATCCTATCTGTTATCTTTATAGCTGTTCCCAGTGTAAGCATCATGGCGTGTTACATAAAGATCTACCAAACCATTCGTTAACGCAGCACTGGAGCCGCTCCATATACACCAGGGGGACACACATCCTATGGAGTGGAAGAGGCGAAGATAACAAGAATGCTGACCGTTGTCGTGGTTGGATTTTATTTCTGCTGGCTGCCGCAACTAGTTACTATCATTTTACTTACCCTGAGTTTTATTGGAGAAAGTGCTTTCAAATACCTGAACTTTTTCTTTACTTTTCCAGTTTTTGCCAACAGTGCTATCAATCCTTTGGTTTATGGGGCAATGAGTCAATCATTCAGAAACGAATTTTTGAAATTACTCTGTCGCCAGAGCTAATTTAACTGCTGAATTTGAGAAAGTCGGCCATGTATCAAAAGTAATTATCATTTTTTTACATAAGTGTAATACTGTCAAGATTGCCTGAAAAAAACGAGTTATCATTTTCCTACTTGGTAATAGCAAGTAGAATAAAAGTAGAGGAAATTTCTTGCGTCTAGTTCTGACGCCAATTGAAGTATTTTATTTGCGGATCTAAAGACAGAAAAGGAAAAAAAACCCCGTTTTTTCAAATTTAAAAAATACCTTCAAATATAGCACAATGTCGACAAGTAAATACTGCATACATACATACATACATACTTTATTACCTCTCCCCACAAGGGGCTTTCAGAGACAATGATAGCAATAAAATTTACAAGTTATGTGCTAAGAAGTTTAAAATACCTATTTACAATAAAATTACACGCTTGAGTTAAAACTTAAAGAATTATTCTTGAAACATATTTAAAAGTGGTTTCTTCAATTCACGTTTAAAAACTGGCTTGTTTAAAATTTATGTCAAGGTCATTCCATAGTTTTACGCAACGATAATGAAAGGTCCTCTGACCAATTGCTAACTAGTTTAAAACGTGGTATTTGAAGCTTGTCCTGGTTTCTCATTCTCTTGTTTGTAATGCCGTAGCGACTTCTGAATTTATCTGCCAGATATTTTGGTGCACAATCAGACATACATTTGTACGCCGCCATAACTCCATTTCTGTATTCTAACTTGGTGGCAATCTTCAGCCAGCGGAGTTCCTTCAGTTTCCCTGAAATATGATCGAATTTTCGCGCACCGCTGACTATCCGACACGCAAAGTTCTGGATAGCCTGAAGTTTCTTTATCTTTTCTTGTGAAGTGTTCGACCAAATATTACATGTAGAACAACAATATAACTTACTAAACACTAAAGAATTTATAACTTGAATAAGTGTCGGGCGATCAAAAACATCCTTGACCCGGTTGATTTGGCATAGAATTGCTGTGCACGAAGGGACTGTTTTAATTACATGTTCGACATGGGTGAGAAAACTGTCCAAAATAAGTCCAAGGTCCTTTGCTGAATTGATAGGGGTGAGGTCTTTGGCGACAAAAGAGACTTGAAATATTTTGAGGTTTGAAATCATCTTTCTTGAGCCAAAAACATAAAGGAACAAACTAAAAGAAGGCGTAGGAAAAGATGGGATATGTTTGTTTAAATATGTGTTTTCCTTGAATGAAAACTCTCTCTAGCTTCTAAATACTCATTATAGTGGTACCTCATTTTTTTTCTTTTCCTGTAATATGTTGTATATTTGTATTTTTTAAACAAATATTTTTAAGAAATTTTTACTATTTGCAATGTGATACAAATATAAATTGGTTTAAAAAACCTTACAAATAGGCCCTTTTTAAGTTTTATATGGAATAAGTTTCTTTGTAATGACAGAAACAATTTGCAACAACTCAAACGATTGACAACATCAACACAGCAGAACATGTGCATCGATAATAAAACGTTATTACTCAGTAAAACACATTTACCGAGCTAGTCAATAATGATGATCAATTGCTCAAGATCCTGCATAAACTAAAACAGATAATTCATTAAAATAGTTTTGCCACATATTGTGAAAATAGTTCCTTTTGTGAATTGCTTCTCTGTAAGGAAGGATGTGTTTGTTGTTTGTTGTTGTTTGTTCCCGACCGTTGCTTTCATAAGTTTTGATTTATTTGACAAAATGTTAAAAAGGGGGGCCGCCATTGTAAAAAGCTGGATGATAAGCTTAAAATTTTATATCAGTTGAATTAAAACACCTTTGGATATATGCACCTATTTATGTAACAAAGAACAGATAAACAATCTCTCATTTATAAGCGGTCTCCTATGGTGTTTTAATTAACCCTATTCCACCTGGGGGGGGGGGCGGAAAGTGCCCGCGCCGAATTCAACTTTCCAGAACTTCCTTAATATTGAAGTAACACCAACCAAATTTGGCAACTTTTACTAAAATTTATTGGAGAACAAGATTCTGGAAAAATTTTGCCTTTAGGCTATAACATGTTGCCATGGCAACACCGTTTTTGACACCATGTTTTTTCAATTTTGACTTTTTCAGTATTTTTCTCCATTAATTCACCAAATCGTTGGAACAAGTGCTAACTATTAGTCTCAAAGGCAATTAATCGATATTCCCTGTAAAATAATTTATGTAACACGTGACCTGTGACGTCATAGGTATTGCGCAATACCATTTTTGGAAATCCAAGATGGCGGCCGTGTACTTTGCACTTTGTCAAAATTAAAAGTTTTTCTCGGTCAATTTGCATTTGAAAACGTTGAAAACAGAATAAAAAAAGTTTTAGTTTTACTATTAGCGTTAAATAATAGGAGTTTGAGTAAAATTCGAAAGCTATAACTTAAGAGCTAATGTAAGGTTTGAACATCAAACTTTCGCCAAAAAAATCTCTGTTTGTATTACTCAATTTCCTTAAAATACTTTTATTTATATTAAAAAGGATGTTTAATTACATTTTGTACCGTTCATTTGTCGATTTTTGAAGTCAGAAACGTCTCTAAACTTTTCTATTTTGATAAGAAAAATTTTGGTAAAAATCAAACATTTTGGCAGTTATGACGTCATTATGATGTATTGATGACGTCACACGCCAATTACATTACACCAAATTAATTAGTTTATGATTTTCTACCACCTCACCAAATTTCATTTCATTATCATTAATGGTTTTAGAGTAATGGGCCGCGGGCACTTTCCGCCCCCCCCCAGATTTAACTACCCAAAAAAAGCCCAGGCGGAATAGGGTTAAACCGCTCAGGGGCCAGTGAAATTCTCTTCAGTGGTAGTCCTTATATATAGTGAAGATTAAACTAAAAATAAAAGTCAACCCAAAATTTTCTTTGAAGTCTCGGTAGCTTACATCGGCAATACGAAAGAAACCTTTTTTAGGGCCAGTCTCAGAAGTTTTTCTCTCAGCTAAATTTTTATCTATAACAAATCGTCTTTGAATTTATATGTGGTATGTGCATAGGGCACCCATCTTTATCTACCAACGTTTGTACGACGACCACAACTAGTTTTAATATTTAAGAAATTTGAATTACACAAAAAGTGCAGTTACTAAAAATATTTCGTTGTTAAGTTTCGATTGTGAAAATTAATGCTAATGGTGATGTCAGTAATGGACGTCTTTAAAGTATCTGTTTTAACGCGGTTACAGGATCATTTTTAGGTTCAATTCGTTTTTTGAGCTACTTAAGGCTTTCACCGAGTCGAATAATATTCCTTTTCAGACACTGTTTTGATATTCAAACTTTTATGACTTAAATGAGAACATGTGCCGAGCTGCAAAGGTGTGAAATGTATACTTAGCGGCTGCTAGAAATATGCGGTAAACAGCAGATGTCATAATGAATCCTACTTTTACGATTGTGTTATTTTTATCACTATTATTTCTTTTTAACTGTTGTTTATTTTTATTTATATTTTTGAAAACTTGTTTCGGTAAGCATTCAATTCTCCAGTTGGTTTAAAGTCATGATGATCGTTTTTTTTTTTCAATGTATGTATTTTTTTTTACAATCGATGGATTCCTTTCAAAACTGTAAAAACTTTTATCACTTACTTTTTCCGTTGTTTATCGGTGTTCAAATTGATTTAGCGTCAATCGAACGTTTCAAACTACCCATCAACATTAGTATCATTTAAGGCTACGACAAGTAGCCTTGACCGATTAGTTCAAAGATGGAAGAAACAACGTTGACAAAGCCCAAGTATGGTTGATTTCGTGATCGGAGCTTCAATTTGTGATCTTCCCGTCTTTCTTTATCAAAAAAGCTGGGAATACTAAACGCTTCTTTCAATATATTTTATCCTGTATAAAACTTTTTACCCAGTAAAACTAAGTGTTTTGAAGTGGTTCCTTAAAATGTTTTTATAGCAACTGACAAAGCCGAATGCTACAGTTGTGTATTCATGTGTTGCTCATTTGTTCCACGATAACAATTGCCAACAACGTTTGTTTAGTTTGATTAAAAGCGTAATCGCATAAACTACTATCTTTCCTTTCCTACCGAGACCACTTACTATTTTACTGTTTATATACAGAAACCGAAAAAAATAGCAGTTTCGTCCCTCACATTTATCACCTACTCTTTGTTGCAGTTAAACAATATGCCTATACTTACTGAATCCCTGGATTTCATTGCAGGATTTTACGATATTTGATTTTCAATAAGAGTGGCTCACTTTAAACCTTCATTACTCTTTTTTCAGTTAAATAGTGATAACAGTTGTTTTTACTATATCTTGTGAAGTGCAATAACAAAAAAGCTATCAAAAAACATTAATCATTGTTTTTGTTTATTTCGAGTGATTGTTTAGTATCTTATTACACCAGTCAGTTATCTGTCTTATCTATTTAAAAACGAACAGCAGATTAAACTAGGTTATGCAATAAAAACTCATAATACGTCCAATTCCAAACAGCAATAATTACATAATTTGTTATAAGAATGACGATTGCCTTAAACTTGATTGGCTCATTCCACACAATTTTCCTTCATCTAGATCTGGCTGCAAATTCGTGTATCGGAGAGTGTCCATTTACAAAACCTTGTCGTTGGACATTTATTTAGAGGAAAGTTCAATAAACCAATGACAACCTTTAGGTTCTGGATTTTTGACCAATCAGCAACAAGAAAAGGTTATTATGAATAGCAGCAGCTGACCTCTGAAAAGAATGTTACGTAAACTAGGAACGTCAGAACGCCGGAACACACTTCGTTTAAAAACAGCTAAAACCGAGAACACGCTTAAGAAACTAGGAACGCACATCAAAATCTCAGCGGCTTTTCAAAAATCTTTTAAGCGCGGGATCAAATGGTTATTTAACCCTAGAAGGCATAAGGGGTTTTGTTCTTTGACTGATTTCGAAAAACTTTGGCACAACTGTTCTTCGTTAGTGAAGACATCTTTTGACTCTACTAGGGTGACGTCACGACTGATGACGTTGTCATAATACAGCACGCAACCCATGTGTTGAGTACATAAATGGAATTTTTTGCTAAAAATGCGACTATTATTGCTTAAATACTAGCAACTTCACTATATTTCTCACAACTTTGTATATTTCAATTGCCAAACCGTGTTTTATCAACATTTTAAGTGGTAAATTCGAAAATCTACAATTTCAAAAATCCAAGATGTCATTTATTTCGTTTTGGTTGCCATAGGGTTAATGTACCAGGTGAAAGTGCTTCGAAGGTAAAACTAGTCACCAACACGTCTCAGCTCATTTGATAATTGTTGCCATAAATCAATATGCGATTCCTTTGGTTGTCCTCTTGCCGATGATAGCTCTGAGACATGGACTATAAATGATAACTTTGCGCCTGATGCGGTAACTAAATTTTAATAATAACATTATAAGAGTCTAACAGTAAAGCTGAAATATATTTACGCACATATGGTGAAGTGCTAAAACGGAAAAGGAAAAATACTTGTAGGTAATATATCTATCTTTATTACTCACAAAAAACTAAATACGTCCTAAAATTACAGGGTTCAACTTGATTAATTGATGTCTTACAGTATGTTAATCAGACATAATTAGTTAATGATTAGTTAATAATCTTGTCTTGTCCAATACCTTACACACCGACCATGCAAATAAGTGTTTAAATCACCTAAAGTGCTGAACACGTAGTTGCTCACTCTGTGCTTTCTATGCACTAGTTTATGTGCACGTAATGGTAACTTTCCAACAACAGTCTTATTAAAATAGTTATACCAGTTTTCAAAGATATGGTCCAAAGAAGTGATATGAGACGTTCTCTTTATCACTTTCAAAATGTTTAGTTTTTTCTAGTATCATATATCGCGTTCATACCAAACACTAAACGCGATAATACCAGACTTGTCAGTCGACTTAAGCTTGTTGGCTCTACTGTCACATGTCGATGATTTTCACTGCTTCGGCAAGCGTACTTTAAAAAGTGTTTAATTGTTTTTCAATCATGGTTATTCAAAACATGTTTAGTAAGTAACGAAAATGCAGCAATATATATCGAAATGCACTTCAGCAATTCGTTTTTCCCTTTCTTATCTCATGATAGAGTGACAGGTTTTGTTGACTAATCTTAATAAGAAGTTAACAAGTTTAGTTGAATTCAGTAGAGGGATATCTGAAAATACACTTTTGAAACGATACATTCTTTTTCAAATTTGCATGGTTTCGCATGAAACTTGTACCTTGAATAATTACTCGGGCGGGGCCGTAAGGCCACGAGTCTAGAATTCGCCTTCGGTTCTTATATTTTTATTTTATGGCAATTATCTCGTTCATGTCGACCCCTCCCAGCGCATGCGTTTCGCACGTGACCGCTAGACCAAGATAAACCCGCAGTCAATTCCATTATGGCGTCCATCACTTCGAAGCCATTCAAGTACACCAAGCAGAAATGCTTGTCGATATCGATAGTTGCTATGAAAACCTAAAAGGGAAAATAATTTCGACAAGCTTTATGAAGACCCGGCGTTTCATCTTCAAACATTTGCCGTTTACAAGACGGTCGCTATCAGTATCAACACTTCGAGTTTGACTTTGAGTTTGACTTTGAACAGCTGAAAGTCCTGACAGACGACTGACAAAATTTGTTTACATCAGCTTTGCGGCAGCAGTAGATTCCAAATTCAACTGAGAAAAAAATGGAAAGGGTGTGTTGGAGCAACTGACAGCAATTTCTGGACAAAGAAAAAGGGAAGAACAGCAACTCTGCTATTTGATAATGCGTGTATTTTGAAGCAAATTACTGTGCTATGAGTCATGCTAGAGTGTGACGTCTTGTGACTGGTGTTCAATTCAGGGTCAGACTCGGCTCGCCTTCACATTGAATTAGACCTTCAACTCGTGGGTATTTATTTATAGCCTCAAATATTTTCGTATGGAACATAGGCAATGCCAATGGTTTTGTTTTTTGGCTTAGCTGAGTTTTCGTTTATGAATTTGTTTAAAAATGTTACTTTTGCTTGTGTCATGATTGTTGTTGAATATATGTTACTGGCTGCACCCAGTACTTAATCCTCTTATGAGGCGAAGGGTTACTGCATTGAAATGTGGAAAAATAATTTGGAGTATAAAGGTGTTCTTGTGCTTATGGAAAGTAACCGCTGTCTTATAAAGAAAACTACATCACATCAGTACTGAAAATGTATCACAAGATAGCGAAAACTGAGTATGAAGCAGCGATATTGTGATTTACTGTAAAGATAAGGGCTCACCCAATAGGAAACGGATGCAGAACAAGTATGTGTTCGTATTACATAAGTACGGGAAAGTCATGACGAGAATAGAAAATACGGTCAAAATCACAAGAATGTACATCACATAAATATGGTGATTTGTCCCATGTGGTCACTTTTTTCAGACTACATAAATATGAAATGTGACTTAAGACAGCGGTACGTGGCTTTTTCATAAGTGCTTGTGTTCAGATATATAAATTTCAATATTACACGTTACCTATGAGATACTAAATAGAATACAATGGCTTAAAAATTATGTATTTATACTTTTGTAAGTGTTGTCACTGTTAATCAATCAGGGTGCTTATTTTGGGACTGTCTTTCTCCACACCATTCTTGGACAAGTGTCCTATCTCAGGGGACTTTAAATAGGAGAACCTATAAACATTTATCAAGAAGAGAAGGGCAATCCTGTTATGGCAAAGGCCACATAGCATAATAGCTATGGATGTACGAAACCTGTTATGGTGTCTCCATTTTTATAGATCTATGTGAATAAAGGTTTGATGGCATCAAACGTAGCTGACCATGTGACATACTTAGAATAAATGCAATCGGGGGGTGCTCAGTTAAGGGTAATTGTTTTAGGCTATAATTTTTGCCAGAGTTTAGATTTTCTTTTATGCATGCTTAATACACTGTGTGTTTAGAAGAGCTAAGTATTAATGTTGGGTAAACACTCAAATGCAGTCTATTGAGATTGGGTCTTCCACTTGATGCACAGTGGCGGATTTAGGGGAGGAGCCTAGCCCCTCAACCCCTCTCCTTTTGTAGAATGTTTGCAAAAAATTTATAAAACTTATGACTGGAAAGAGTATTCACAAACCATTTTAAGGGATTTGGGACCCCCTCTTTCTAGAATTTTATAAGCCATAGCTTCTGGGCTCCCCATTTCAACATTTCTGGATCTGCGCCTGATGCATGTAAGTTTCATGTTTATTTTTCAAACATTGCTCATATCATACTCTGCTCAAATCTGTTGTTATTGAAATTTATTAATCACACGACACTGCCCTAGTCAGGCTATGAAATAGCTCCTTGTTCTGATCTGTATCAGTGAACGGCCCAGCTCAGGCAAATTTGTTCCCTTATAATGAAAACCTAAAACCTGCTGGCAGAGATAGACGTGTAATTTTTAACTTGTTTGCTGTATTGCAGTTAGACTCATTAATGTTGTTTAAAAATTAATTTCAAGCACAGGAGGTATTTCGGCTCAAAATTTACAGCAAACGATTTTTAATTCGAAAATAGCCATGCATCCAAATTCGATTTAGTCCTGAAGATTTTATGCTTGTTATTTACAAGAACTATAGCAACTTGAAAAAGTCAGTTTTACTAAACATGTGAATGTAGCGTTATTCTTCTTAGGCCTCAGCCACACTAATGCGTTTTCATTTTTGAAAACGCATCGTTTTCGATACGTTTTCACCTCGCGACAACACTGCAACGATCGAAAACAGACGCCTTCGTTTTCGGAAACGGAGACATTTGAAATCCCTTTTGAATCAGGAGACATTTGAAAACGCACCGAAACGTTTTAATGTGGTTGCACAAAAACGGAACTTTTCAAAAACGTTGTCGTCAAAATTAAAAAAAAATGAGTTACCAAATTATAAAAAACTGTAAACTTTAGTCTTTTAAAACAATGTTAACGGCACAGTTATCGCAAATTTGGTTCAACTTATAACAAAACACTTAGCTTTTAATGCCAAACTTTGGTAACGAAAATGTCCTGCTCGCGCTAGCTTGACCGTTTTCAAAAGCGTGTTAGTGTGGATGAGCGAAAACGGCGAAACGAAAACGATACAAAAACGCTAGTGTGGGTGTAAATCTTTTACTCCGTTTTCATAAGGTGAAACTGACAATGCGTTTTCATAAACGCATTAGTGCGGTTCAGGACTAAACGTATTAAAATTCACGTTTGTAGGGAAGAGAAAGGCCGCTCACACTTCACTGTGATACACGCAGCATCGTTGTGTTTAACATTTTAGGAAGTTTGAGCCTAAAATATTCTTAACCTGTTCTTATTTTAAGAAGTACTTACAAGAACAACATCAGTAAGAAATTACTCCTAAAACATTCCAAATACTGTATACCTATCACTTGTGATCATCACGCCGAATAAGTCGCAATGGAAATTCGATCTCAGCATTTGGAGTATTTCAACGGTTGATATTGTCGAATTTAAGGAAAATAATAGAATGTTATTTAAGCCTCGTTCTTATAAAATTGTTCTTATACAGCTATTTCAAAAACCGGGTTGTCATAGTCAATAGTCCAATACTGGAACTGAAAGGAACTATGAGATCCAAGAAGCACAAATAATCTCACTGTTAGCATCGATTTTGCAAAATATAGAATGCAGGTTCGTACCACGGCTATGCAGTAACAACCTTATCACTCATTATGAGTCTACCCAGGGTTCCCTTCGGTTCAAGTATCGACTATTGACTATGACAAACATTTTTGAAACAGCTTTAAAAAAAAGCGTGTATACTTTTTATAAGAACCAGTAAAACATTGGTTCAGGCTCAGTGTTTGCCACAGGATCAAGATGTTCTTATTTGGTTTTATTAGCAGTGTTTGTATTATATAGTCCATAGTGTCTACTGTTAGGTTATTATCATTTTATAGTAGTGCATTAGGAACAATCATTGATCCCTTCCGGCAACGATCGTGTGCACTGGGACAAACATTTGAAGTTACCCTGCATTATGAACTGTACAAAAGCGATTTACAACTTCTTTTCTTTGCCAAAATTTAACATATTATAGATATCAGGGAGCTATTTTCTTCCGTGAATTATCAAGTCGAATCTCTTTTGTGGAATTGCTGTGACGTGAGATCATTTTCGTCGGTTTAAAGAGACGAATCTAGCCCGTCTCGATTTTATCTCTGTTAAAAAAATTCGCATTGACTGTTATCAAAGCAATTAACGGTAAATTCAATGGTTCACATTTCTTTTTTTGTTATCAATGTAAACGAAAACCATCTACCCTTCGTTTTTCAGAAAATTGTTGCTTTTTTTAGTTTTGTTTAACACACGGTAACACATCAGTTCCCAAACTAATGGCAGCCGGTTCACGCTTCACACCTGCTGCAGTGAATGCAAATCACATATTTGTATAGGTATCAAAAACTTTTTGGGAAAGTTGACATAGAACTGCTGACTTATTGAAAATCTTTTTGAGCTTTATTTTGTTCCGTTCATGTTAGCAGCTTTTATCGGTCGACAAACATTCGCTGCTTCTTGTTAAATCTAATTACTGTAGTCTTATCGCTGAAATATTGACAGCTTCGAAGAAACATGGGTTCGACGAAGCAAAACATTGATTTTGTCAGTTTGCCGTGATGATTCTTGATACAAGCAAATACATTTTGCGCTTTATAAGACAACTTTAAATCTGGTTATTTTGAGAATATTTAAATTAATGCCTTCTCTTATTTTGGTGCTGGTGCATGCTTAAGGTATGAATCTAAAACCGCAACTGAAAAGTTTGTTGCATTCGGTCGATACATCTGAATTCTTCCGGTTTGGATCAAAACAAAAACTGCGGTCCAAACTGAATAGGCATATGGATTAACGCAGATTGGCTCTATATAAACTGACACTCGGTGTTTTTCTAGCTATGTGTGCTATGTTATGTAATATCATGATGGATTTGTACAAACAAAATATTGAATTATAGTTAAAAAGTAACACAGAGTTGAAAAAGAGGAGTAAATTACATTTAAGAGGGACTTATTCGAAGACTGTGACAATGTTGTCAAGTGTTCGTTGAATGCGCAAACTTTCGATAGGCAACGGCTGCCTGATAATAACGTCTTTTCTATGAAGACTTTGAAGACTTGACAAATCATTCACTTGTTGTTGCATTTATAAACAGATCGTTCAATTTACATACATGTATGCTACGCCTTTTCAGTCAATTTATAACCCGTTTTAACACTTTGTAAGTTCCAGAAGAGAAAGAGCAAGTCCAAGTTAGTAAGTAAATACAACTTGGGGACTTAAATACTAAGAAACTGTTGCACCGGTAAAGTTTTTAAAAACATAAAATTTAACACAAAATTCATTGTAGTTTTCGTTGGACGGGAACTGATGCCCTTCCAGTCTCGACCACATGCAAGTTCTCATTTATTCTCTTTCAAAAATTTTTCGGCGTATTTTGGGTTTTCAGTCTCACGGTTTTCAACATGAGGCCTGGTAACGAGTTCAAATTTGCTATCAGCTATAGGGAGTCGATAAAAAAGTAGTGAAATTCACTTCGCTCAGAGAAAGTAAAACCTGCGTTTAACCAACGAATAGCCTATCATAGCGCAAGTGGTACTGTTTGACACTTTTTACGTGGCATACCACACGTTTCGTTCCGCGAGGTGGATGAAAATATTTACAAACCACACCCAGGTGAAAAAGGTTATTTATAAAGCCTCTATACTTTTTGGGTAATCACCAATTCATTACCCTCATCCTTGTCATACACAGAGTGCCAATATTAAGAAGCTGAGATAGGTCTGTATAATTGCTTTGGTAATGACGCAATTGAAGCAGTTAATAAAAGCCAGCTGATCTGGCTCCATGACGTCACGGGAAAAACCCGTTATCATCGCGCCCGCAATAATAAACTTTTGAATGCAAGATTGAGCCGAATCAACTGTAAATAAACCGAAATAAACAACAACCGACACGGTAGCCATATTTGTTTGTTTTCGTGAACTTTGATCGCGCACAGAAAAGCATGCTTTGGGGACTGGGAATGACAAAATGTTTTTCCCGCTTTCTCGCACCTGATTGGCTAGTTTCATAGTCTCAGATCAGCTGGAGTTTAAGTAACAACAAACAACCTGATTTAGCTGTGCAAATGTCACCAAGTGTCAGTAAAGTGATGTTCTGACATGTTGTAGTTAGCTATGACGTCCAATGATGCACATATATGGAAGGAGAAGATAATATGTTAGCCTATGCTTTTAAATGATTCTTTTCTCAGCATGAATAGGTGAATTACCGCAAATCCTTGCTACCCCAAGTTTCATATAAAACTCTTGAGGAAATAAATGCTGGAATTTTCGATGTTTAAACTGTTGGCATTGAGTTAATCTCGAAGTAACACCACACTTTATTTTTAAATAATAATCAGTAAATTTTGGCCTAGCCTAGGGTTTTTCTTAATTTTTCCCATACTTTTGCTTTTAAAAAGTTTTGGCCAAATCTCAACCTAGGTGTTCTTATAAAGTCTGTTCTTATAAAGAAAAAAGCGTGTAATCTACATTGTAAAAAGGTTATTGTAAAAATTGTAATTGTATTTGTAATTGTAATTGTAAAAAGGCCCTTAACCCTATTCCGCCTGGACTTTTTTAGGGTAATTAAATCTGGGTGGGGGGAGGGAGGGGGGCGGAAAGTGCCCGCGGTCTATTACTCTAAAACTATTAATGATAATGAAATGAAATTTGGTGAGGTAGTAGAGAATCATAAACTAACTAATTTAGTGTAATTTAATTGGCGTGTGACGTCATCAATACGTCATAATGACATCGTAACTGCCAAAATTTTCCTTATCAAAATAGAAAAGTTTAGAGACGTTTCTGACTTCAAAAATTGACAAACAAACCGTACAAAATGTAATTAAGCTTCCTTTTTATATAAATAATAGTATTTTAAGGAAATTAAGCAATTCAAACAGAGATTTTTTCAGCGAAAGTTTGATGTTCAAACCTTACATTAGCTTTTAAACTATAGCCTTCAATTTTTACTCAAATTCCTATTATTTAACGCTAATAGTGTAACTAAAGCTGTTTTTATTCTGTTTTCAACGTTTTCAAATGCAAATTGACCGAGAAAAGCTTTCAATTTTGGCAAACTGCAAAGTACACGGCCGCCATCTTTGATTTCAAGGTATTGCGCAATAGCTATGACGTCACAGGTCACATGTAACACAAATTAATTTACAGGGAATATCGATTATATTCCTTTGAGACTAATAGTTAGCACTTGTTTCAACGATTTTGTGAATTAATGAAAAAATACTGAAAAAGTCAAAAATTGAAAAACATGGTGTCAAAAACGGTGTTGCCATGGCAACATTTGATACCCTTGAGGCAAAACTTTTCCAGAATCGTGTTCTCCAATAAATTTGAGTAAAAGTGGCCAAATTTGGTTGGTGTTACTTAAATATTAGGGAAGTTCTGGAAAATTGAATTCAGCGCGGGCACTTCCCCTGGATCATCCCTTAAAAATAGCAGACATTTTTAACACTTCGTTCATGTCAAAGAAAACTCCTAAAATCACCAGTAGCCAATTTAAACCCCTAAAAAGTATGTCAATCGGATGAATGGTTTCGAGAGTGGAGGGGATGGGTCTGGTTGACCATCCCCCTCCCCCCCCCCCCCCACTTATAGCCTCGTGTAACTTTTAAAGCTTATGCTTTCTAGGGTTACCTCAAAATTAAGAATGAGATTTTCATTTGCAAAGCCTCTTAAAAAGACTTATAACAGATTTTCCTAAATGCCTTCTGGTAGTATTTTTTTAGTATCTTTTTTGAAAAGTCTAAATCGGTCTATTCTTTTAACTTAACTTTGGAGACAAGTAGTAAGTCGTTAATCCTTTATCGTATTAAACTAGTTAGAAGAATAAGTCCATCTGTTTAAATTTTTTATTTGTTCAAAATTTAACACTAGTGTATCTAGCAGAAGACTT
>JAOBRG010217095.1:0-17245 GCA_027574985.1 Umimayanthus nakama | reverse complement strand
TAACGATTTTGACCTTCCGATTCGTGTAGAAATGCTTGTTGTGTTTCATTGCTGTTGCAACCTCTAAAAACGTTATAATCACCTTTCTCAAAGTCCTTCGCACATTCACTATATCCGGTTCGGGCGCGCGCTTCGCGCTCGATTACTTTTTCCTCCTGACTGAGTACGACTTGTGGCAAGTCTAAGGTATTGGTTCTGGCGTACGATAGTGTATGTACTGCATTAGATAGATATAGATAGATAAACTTAATTCAAAAACGGTAAATCATCAGTTAAAATACACAACAATTTATTAAAAATACACTGGTTTACATGATGGCCGTGTGGGAGCCCAATGAGGAAAAGTGGCTTTAAGCTTCCTTTTAAAGACCCCTAGACTGTTGCTACTAGGTTTCAGAGGTTCTGGAGGATCATTCCACAGAACGGCGCCACTGTATCTGAAACTTCGTTTGAGGTAGTGTGTTCCTGGTTTTGGTAACTGGAGTTTGTTTGACCCTCTCAGATTATAGTTGGTGCTACGTTGAACGAAAAAATCCTCCGAGTAGATGATTCGATGGTGTTAGTTCTAAAAAGTCTGATAGGTTTTATTTCAGAAAGAAAGCTTCGTTGCTAGGGCCTAATGGAGCCGAAACCAATTGTATAATTCCGCTCATTGTAGGTATTCCTCTGATGGCCAGTTACTGTTTCACCTTTTGATAGTCGCCGGTACAGTTTTGTTTGTGAGAACATTCTTGTATTTATTGACTCAATATTGTTTCGGCATTTTAATTGTCAGAAATATCCTGCTAGTATTTGCAGCGTGCATTTGACCTTCGACTCTTTAATTCCGGGCTAATTAGAAGTTGTGAACTGCCCCTTGGAGATCCATATCCATGGACTTGTTTGAGATTTTTTTCTGATTGAACTGTCAACACGCATTTGTCATGATTTAGTCGTTTATACTACTGTTGTTGGTTGCTGTCAGACGACGCGCCAGGCCAATATTACTCTTGTATATCAACCATGAAAATAGATCAACCAGGCTATTTTGGGCAAGGTTATAAGTGCTTTTTTAAAAATCCTTTCATTTTACAAAGTATCGTCTTTATAGCAAGAATTTATTGGACCTGCCATGGCTCGGGGCGCAAGAAAAAGCCAATTTTTTCGATAGTTTCCCGTTGTTTTGATTAACTCTATACCTCCACTGACCGATCGGAGGGTTTTTAAACTGACCAGTTTAGATCTTGCTACGTTCTAATTTTAGGCTATTCATCTCTCCACTCGTAAATTGATTTCTGATTGCTGTAGGTCGCCTCAAAGAGAGTTTCCGTGTCGTGCCGTGAAAGATTGTTGTTTTATCAGCTTACCAAGGTCTTGTGTACCGCTTATTTAATGCCTCGGAAGCTCGGAATGTTTTGACTGTTTTGGCGGCGTTTCCTAGCTGCGTATCGAGTGACTAATGGTCTTTCTTCACCCCACTGCGTTTCCGTTTGTCTTTCAATGCTCTTCGTTACCACAACATCTCGAGCCACCTTTGCCAGTTCGTGTATTGCAGTTCTCTCGCGCGCCGTTGTTTTGTTGTGGCTCGTGCCGACAATAACTGTTCTGAACTGAAGAATGCCGCCTGTTCCTTTGAGAGGTTGTGTTTCGACTGTAGCAAATCAGGTGAAGTTTTGCTTTTTATTATACTGAGGAACTAAGTTTTGAGAACTACTTGCACGACAGACTGCATGATCGTTTGTTGAGTTTACAAATACTATAACAGTATAAGTCTCAAAATTAACGGTGTTCCGAACCTGTGCACACTTTTGATACTTAACAAGAACAAACTAATGTAAGAACACTAGGGTTCAGATTCGTTCACGAATAAGCTCTGTCTTAGATTCCTTTAAGCCCAAATTTTCAACTGGAAGCCGAGTAGTTTCATGTTTCCAACAAGAACAACTTTAGAACAATTAAATTGAGGTTGAAATTGCCGAAAGTCATTACTATTATGAACAGCGAGCCTCCGGCCAAAATTATCTGGCGTATGGTTTACAGTAATTAGACATGTAACCGCTCTGAACGTGTTATTATTGTCATATATTTTAGGAATAGTAATTTTAATCTTGCTTTTATTCTTATGTTCTTTGGGCGGGTTACTGTAAAATTTCCTTCGTTAAGGGGTATCTTGAACAACTGCAATTTGACGGTTTCAAGAAGTTTGAAGAATTATTCGCAAATGTAGCTACCGCTTTGCAGCGCAGCTCAGTCATCTTTGAAATCTTTTTTATACTCTATTGTGTTTTGCTTTCCTGCTGTTAATAAGTTTGAAAAGCCTTTTATCTTGTTTTGTTTACACTATATAGTTCTGATCACGGTTTTAAAGCGTTGTTCACGTAGCAACGGGCTAATTGAGGAACAATCTGTTAAACCTATTTGCTGACAGATGGAGAAAACGTTCAGAAAATGAGATTCTAACTTAAAACACATTCAGAAGGTTAGCATCTGTTTGACCTATTTCCCAATAGTATTGCAAAAAGTTGCAAGAGCGAATACAAAGAAACTATTAGAAACAAATTTGATGAAGTTAAAGGACTTCTTAATGTTTTGTATACTGACCCCCTGTGTCTCCTAGACGGAGAGCGAGTTTCTCATGTTTTCAATATTTTATTGTGTTTTTTATAGTGGGCACATAACGATGGAGAGGGGTAGGGTGGGGTTGACCAGCAGGATAGATGGTACTGATTTTTTTTTGGAGGGGGGGGGCTATCTTTTGTAATTTTTGTTGTTGTTCTTGTTATCATCACCACGGTGATGCTTTCACATCCGTCGGCGTGACTGTCACGCAACTCAAGAATATTGAAAAGAAACGTCCCCAAGACAGACCCAGAAAGCATTGTTGCAAGTGGTAGTTTTGTACTGAGAAAGCAAAAGATGCATAATCTGTTAGCACGTACAAACTGTCATTTTCTTGCCAGTATTTATGTCTGCGTATTTTTCAAACTGTATGTCTGATGCAAGTTCTCTTTTTCTCTTCCCCAGGCCCATTACCGACAGGGCGTCGCTCTGCAGTGCCTTGGTCGCCATGGAGACGCATTGGCTGCCTTCGCTGCTGCGCTTGCACAGGATGAGAAGAGCCCTCAGTTGCTGACGGCGTTGACGGAAGCGGCAGTGAAGTCGCCATTGAATGGTATGCCTTGATTCGTGTTCGCTGTGACGAAAAGATGGAACTTTATTTCTCTATTTTGATTGCTTTTCATTGGTCTGTTCTTTCCGGTCAGTCGTTAAATGGAATGCACAAGTTTTCAGAAATGGTTCTGGCGAGGACGGCCCGTGGATCAGAACTGTTCAGTTCTCCCACTCCGGTCGTCCAAAGCGCGGAAAATTGGAGAGTTGTGGCGGGAAAATGTACGCGCGCGCCTTGACCTTCTCATTTTAGTTGGCCAGAGCAAGCTCTTTTCATGGCAGGAAGTAGAGCCGATCAAATAATCTGACTGTAGTATTTGCGATTGGTTTCTGATTACTATGTCTGTCTCTATTTTAGGCACTTTACAGTCGATCCTTGGCCATCTCGGTAAGATGAAGCTGGACAAGAGCCCGTTTGTGGTGATATCAGTGATCGGCCAGGAGTTGCTCTCCTATGGCCAGGTGGACCCTGCTATCGGCTGCCTGGAGGCCGCGCTGAAGGTTGGCACCTACAGCCTGAAACTCCGCGGCTCGGTAATTTCGGCCTTAAGCAGCGCTTACTGGAAGCTGGGAAACCTTGGAAAAGCCATGGAATACATGGAGCAAGACCTAGAGATGGCGAAGTCGCTGGAGGATAAAGTTGGGGAGTGTCGAGCACATGGAAATCTAGGGAGTGCGTACTACTCCCAGCGAATGTACAAAGAGGCACTTAACCATCATAGGCTTCAGCTTGTCACTGCGATGAAGGTAAAAGACCGGAGGATCGCCGCGTCCGCCCTTAGCTCGCTGGGTCACGTCTACGTGTCCATTGGAGACCATCCCAATGCGTTGGCCAGCCACAAGCAGTGTGCCGCTATTCATAAACAGCTCGAGGACCAGCTGGGTGAGGCGAAAGAGCTTGGGAATGTCGGCGCAGTGCACGTGTTGCTGGGGGACTACGATGAAGCTGTGAAATGTCACGAAGAACATCTCCGGATAGCGACAGAGGTGGAGGACAGGACAGAGGAAGGACGAGCATATAGCAATCTGGGCAGCGCGTACCACTACAAACGGGACTTTGATCAAGCAATACAGTTTCATAGAAAAGTTCTGGAAATTGGCAGGAAGACGAAAGATAGCGCGATGGAGATGCGTGCCTATGCGGGCTTGGGACATGCTTTTCGTTGTAAAGCTGATTCGGAACAAGCCAGGACTTTCCACGAGCGGCAGCTTGGGATGGCAATTAAATTGAAGGACCGTTCAACGGAGGGAAGAGCCTTATCAAATTTAGGGATCATATTTCAACAGAAAGGGCAGTACGTCCAGGCCTTAAAATTACACAAGAATCACCTTGCTATATGCAAAGAGATGGAGGACCGCGCTGGGCAGGGGCGCGCGTATGGCAATATGGGATGTGCCTACAGTGCCCTTGGGAGATACGACCAAGCGATTAAGTTTCACAAACAGGAGCTTATTATTTCTAAGGAAGTCCACGATCGCACGTCTGAATCATGCACTCACGGGAACTTGGCAGTAGCTTATCAATCTATCGGAAGCATGGACAAGGCTCTGAAACACTATCAACATCACCTGGAGCTTTCAAAGGAACTTGGCGATCAGGCGAACGAGAGCGTGTCACTTAGCAACTTGGGAAACTTTCATAGCTCTTGTGGCGATTTCAAGAAAGCTACACCTTTCTATGAGGATTTCTTGACCATATCACAACAGTTAAAGGACAGACCTGGTGAGTGTAAAGCTTGCCATAATTTAGGTTTTGCACATTTCTCATTGGGAAACCACGAGCGGGCCGTTCGATACTATGAGAGGAATATTTCAATTGCGAAGGAATTGAACGACAGAACTAGCTTGAGGCGGGCCTATTGTAACATAGGGCTTGCTCACAGTGCACTTGGAAATTACGACAAAGCTCTGGAATGTCAAGAAGAGTTTCTCTCGGTCTCAGAGGAGACAGAGAATTTCCAGGGAGTTTTTAGAGCGTGTGGAAACATTGCGGATGTTCATATGATGCAAGGCAACACTAGTAAGGCTATTGACTTTTATGAGCGACAGCTTCAAGTCTCACGGAACGCCAGAGAGAGAACGTTTGAGAGCGACGCGTGCGGAGCGTTGGGAAACGCTTACAGAACGTTGGGGGAGTTTGAGAAAGCGCTGACGTGCCATCAACAGGAGCTTGGGATTCATCAAGAGTCTCACAGTGTTCCTGGTATGTGCAGAGCTTTTGGAAACCTTGGTTTAGACTACACGAGCTTGTCTCAACACGCGGACGCGTTTCGTTGTTACAGCGAGCAGCTGAAGGGAGCTAAAGAGGTGGATAATTGTGTTTTACGAGCTGAGGCTTGTGGCAATTTAGGGATCACAAAAATGCGTATGAGCGAGTACCAGGATGCTTTGGGGTACTTTGAGGAGCAGTTGGCCACTCTTGAGCAAGTTCCTGCCGTGACTCTTGACAGAGGTCGTGCCCATGGTAACTTGGGAGAATGTTACAACATGCTCGGGGATCACGAGGAAGCCGTCAAGTGTCTGGAGAAGTACTTAGTGGCTGCGCAGAAATCTGAAAGCGCTGCTGACCAAGACAAGGCATATCGTGGACTCGGAAGCACTCACAAGACCATGGGGAATCTGCAACAAGCGTTGGTTTGCTTCGAGAAGCGTCTCGTCGTTGCGCATGAACTCACAGACTTTCACTCAAAATGTTTGGCTTATGGAGAACTTGGAAATATGCACAAAGCTGTTGGAAACTTTGAACAAGCAACTGCATGTTACGAACAGCAGCTCGCACATGCACGGGAGTCGAGTGACAGGAAGAATGAAACTGAGGCTCTGTGCGGGCTTGGACAAGTGCTTCAGAAAATGGGTGAGTTCGAGACGGCATTGAAACATCATGAACAAGAGTTGAAGAAAGCTGAAGAGCTTGAGGTGCCAAAGTTTCAAGCGCGTGCGTACTGTAACCTTGGCTTAGCCAATGAGACATTAGGAAATTACGACCAGGCTGTTATATACCAGGAGCAGTACCTGAGTATCGCAGCGCAGATGAATGACAGAGTTGCTAAGGCTCAGGCTTACAGTAGTCTTGGAAGGACACATCACGCATTGGGCAACTACCCACAAGCCATTTCGTACCTCAAACAAGGGCTTGCACTTGCAGAGGCCTTGAAACGGCATGAAGACGAGGCTCGGGTACGTCATCGACTTGGCCTTGCGTTTTGGGCAAACGGTCAGCTGGACGCCTCGCAGGCTCAGTTGCGTCGTGCTGTTGAACTATTTGAGAAATCGAGGGAGGAAGGACTGCACAATGGAAACTACAAGATATCGTTGTACGAGCTCCAGTCAGCTTGCTACCAAGCCTTGCAGAGAGTTTTGGTGGCACTCGGCCGTCACAAAGAAGCCTTAGTAGTCGCCGAACGAGCGAGGACACGAGATTTTGTTGATTTTCTCGTTGAGCGACAATCTGCCACAGGAACACAAGGCAATGTCTCAGGGCTTCTTGATAATGCGCCTATAAACGACGATGAGATAACAGACTTAATCACCTGTCAGAAATCCACAACTTTGTATTATTCTATTGCCGCTGGTCATCTCTACAGTTGGCTCATTTCTCCAAATGAAGGTATTTTAAAGTTTCACGATTCTTTGCTATCAGATGGTGACCATGACAACGAACACTCAACGGACCTAAACGAGACCTCGACTCCTACCTCAACATTGCTGGATGCGTGCATTGCGCATGTGCGTGAGGCAATGGGCGTTGAGCCTCACCTGAGCTTGAATAGAACCGAGAGCGAAATTGGTGACGAGACCTGGGAACGAGAGAGCGTGGCTAGTTTAGCTCCGTCAATGCGTTCCTATATGTCAGCAGATGATGATGATAGCATCATGCTGGATATTTCGGGCGCTTTGGGTTCTACTTCAACTCCAAAATCAAAAGACTTGAGAAAGCTTAACGGCGTTCGATCGAGCGGTAATAAAAGACACGGCTGGACGCTATCTAAACCGCCGTTACGCGCGCTTTACGAATTGCTGATTGCGCCCATGGAAGACGCATTGTCGCATTCCTCGTCCTTTGAGGCTGAAGGGTCAGAGTTGGTTCTGGTCTTGCAAGGCGATTTATACCTTGTTCCATTCCCAGTTCTCAAGGGAAGTCTTTCCAAAGACTATTTGTACCGACGATTTCGTTTACTTGTCGTCCCATCGCTGCAAGCGCTGAGAGAAAGTCGGAAGGGATCTTCAGCGGTAAAACAATCCGGTTCATCCTCTGTACTTGTGATCGGGAATCCCAACGTGCCCGCGACATTTGGTGGTCAGTGGGCACCCAACCGCAGCGCAGAGCACGAAGCCAAGATCGTTGCAGATCTGTTCAACACCAAGCCCCTGCTGGGTAACTCGGCTAACAAAACGGAAGTCATTCACCGCTTGCCGAACGCAGATTGTGTTCATTTTGCCACACACGTGTCTTGGAAGTTATCTGCTTTGATTTTGTCATCCGGGTCTTCAGAGAACAAGGTCGCTACTGCTACCACCGACCCAGGTCACGAGGGACTTGACTTTTTGGGAGACGACAGTCAAGACGATCCCCCGGCCTTGTCAGATTTCTTACTCTCAGCCGCTGATGTTTTGGACCAGAAACTCTCAGCCAAGTTGGTTGTTCTTGGAGCGGCTCACAATCAGTCGTCAAGAACTCGTATCACATCTGATGGCGTGATCGGTCTTACAAGATCCTTCCTTAAGGCTGGAGCCCGGTGTGTGTTGGTTGCGTTATGGCCGGTCCCGGATTTAGCCTGCAAGCTGCTTCTGAAGGCCTTCTACGGGGGGTTGCTTCGCGGTCTGAAGGCAAGCCACGCCCTCAGCCAGGCTATGCACGTTGTTCAGGGGACAAGTCAGTTTTCGCACCCCTTCAACTGGGCGGGGTTTATCTTGGTGGGCGGGGACACCGTGCTAACTGACAGGGCGGCGTTGATGGGCAGTACCATTGGCTTGCTGTTGCAGAACTCAAATGCACGAGAGACACTCAAGGTTCTGGTACATCTGGTATGTATGCCCACTATCTATGGCAAATAGGCTTTTCTCTTAGCTAAGGAACTTTAAATTCTTTTGATGCAAGCCAATAGTGAAGAATTAAAGGACTGACTGGTCTCGACAGGGAAAACGGTTTCCCCTTTTGGAGTGTAGCGTGTTTCGTTTCTAATATGTCTACCCTTGTTTAGGGTAACAATACTGTCTTGCCGCCCTTTTTTGGATGGGGGGAGAAAGCGAAAATGTAGACGACATCAATCTACTGTAGCTTTTGCTATTTTACATTTTCCCGTGTTGTCTTATAAAGTCTTGTTCTTGATTTTGCATTTATACGGCCATGAAAATGACTTAGAATTTATCTTTGAGGTCTTAAACGATCTTAAGTTTCGTTTGAGAAATGTATCGTTTCTCGTGATCAACCTTTAGAGAATGTTTGATTGTAGAAGGAAGTCGTTTCATTTCTCTTTTTTATGCCAAGCTGTTGTTGCATGATGGAACAGGAGTTATGTGTTTCATATATTGGCCCGTATTGCAACTTTTAAATAAAAGACTGAAGCCGTAAAATTAAGTCTTAAATTTTCGAAATTCGCGTCTTGAAAAGTATTTTATAGGGGTTATCCAGCTAATTTGACCCTGTGACGTCATCTGCAGAACTGTGTATCCCTAAGTGTATCTCTAAGCCTGGTCTTAAAGCAGTACTTTGGACCGAGTCAAATTTCAGGAACTTCTGGAAAGAAGATAAAGTCTTTTAAACACTAAAGAGTAAATCATTAAATGAATAAATTTTATGTGTGCCTTGTCTCGCGGTTGGGGTCTGGAAAAACATGATTTACGGTTTTGCAGACGTCCTCGCCCCTCATTGGCTATTTCAAGTGACTCAGATCAGCTGGATATTTCAGTTTGTGAGTTGATAGCTGCTTTGGCACCTGTTGCTCAACTCCTGCTTTTCCTTCGACTTTACAAGGTTTATACGCAAGAAGTATTGGATTCGAGCGCAAGTAATGCACTAAAGTTAACGATAACTTGCTCGGTTTGTACGTTATCCATTTAGGTTGACAAAGCACACCAGCGAATCATGAACGGACAGCGGTCGTCCATGTACACAGCAGAGGCAAGTATCGACGCCAAGGTCAAAGGAGCGAGAGGCTGGCGCGACTTCTTGGGCGTAATCGGTTTTCGTCTCCAAAAAGCCACCAATGGCCTTCCAGATTCCGTGTTCTTTCCGACCGCTGCGAGCGCTGCCGAGGTTCTAGCCACAGCAAGCAACAATCTACACGCACTGCTTGGTAAGTTCTTGTTCATGTTTTTAGGAATTCACTAGAAATCTGCTCTACAAGAGCAATACTTGCCAGTATTATTTTACTACTGGTCACTCCTTTGGAATACTCGGCCAAAAAACGATATCAAGAGGCTTTAGTACGAATATTTTTAGACGTAAACTTCGAAACTATCTTTCGAAAACCGATTTTTAGCCTCTTAATTCTAAATTTATCCGTTTATCTATCTGGCATTTCTATCTATTTTACGATTTCTAGCTATTGAATAGATTTGTTAGATTATACTTTTGTATTTTTAAGAATTTGTAAACTAAGTAGTAATTAATGATTCCGAGAAGCCTCTTTTGGGAGGATTAAGTGTTGCATTGTGTTTTTGTACCCAGAGCAAACGCGAGTCAAAACACTAGCACTGGATATCCCAGTCTGGCACCTCAAAATCGTAATTTGCTACCAAAATAAACGTGTAATTTTTTTGACTGAAACATTACATGTAAAACTTTATACAAGAGAGATTAGGATAGGTGTTTGTTCTTATACCGCAAGCATCAAACTTAGCAGTCTTGTTTCACGTTAATTGAACTGATTAAGGTAGGAGCCGTTTACATGAGAGTTTCGTCCAGTCCTGAGAAAACACTGAGCAATCCCGGTATGAACTCATCCCAGTACATGATAATTTCCTTGCTGCTATTTACATGACTTTTGGCGGGGTTAGCTCTTCCGAGGATTATCACATCCCGGTCCCAAGCATCGGGATTAATTGACATCCCAACATAGAAAACTCCACGTAAACAGTCTGTCTTCACTGGGACGAAAGACCAAAAAAAATGAAGACGCATGCGGGAAGAATTTGGTCCCGGGCGGGTTAAACTTAGTCCCGTGCGGGAAGAACTTTGTCCCGTGCGGGATCAATACAATACAGATTGCCCTGGGAGAGATGTTTTTCATCTCGGTTGCCCGAGGTGAACCCCTTAAGTAAACGAGGAAAAACTTCTATCCCGGGACGAACTTATCTCGATTCTCTTGCAAATGATAGCTTGTCCTCTGAGTTGCAGCTGCCGTAAATGTTGATTCTAACCACGAGAGTTTTGCGCCGTTTAGTAGATGATAGCAATTTATGATTTGGAACTCAGTCATAAACGTATTCCGTTATATTTTTCTCATGTGGGATGGTTCAAAACAGAAGCAACCAAATTTCAAGCAAAGAGTTACCTACCATATAAAGTCTTTCACGTTGGAAAGGTAAACATGACGCCGGTAGCTTGTTCACATGAGTCTCACAGGGACTGCGGAGCGTTGGGGGTTGGGGGGGGGGGGGGTTGTAGTGCTTTTTCGAAGTTGGGCTGTCGCGCTGCATGGTTGAAGCATCAAATCACAGCCTTTTGTACTCCATCTTTTTCTTCACAGGCCTCAGTCCGACTACGATCCAGGCCCTCGCCAAGTTAGCTGGCGCGCCACTGGTGAACGCTGCATTGATTAGCATGGTAACTAATATACGTCTACTTCTACAGAAGCTAAAACACAGATACGTTTTTGCAAAGTTTCGAAGTTTAAAAAACTTTTTAGTTTTTATGTCAAACATTTCCACTACTCCACTACTGAATAGATACAAAACGAAAGGTTGTATGTGCTGTGTTCAACTGCTTCAGAAGTTAGTGCATTCTAAGAAACACGCGGCAAAACAAAGCATTTTTACTCTTTCATCAATTGAATAATCGTGTTACACGTCAACTTATCAAAAAGTTTGATCAATTAACATCAATCATTTCTACTCTTCAAGACAAGCACAATGAATGGTCATAATGTGGATTCTCGTCAACTGGTTCAAACTTAGGACGCTCCAAGAAATGAAGAAAAACAAAGTGAAATGGAAGCCTGACATATTTTTCTTCCGTTTCCATCCACCCTCCCTTCCTTCCACTCGCAGGTTTCACCTCCCCTCCCCCTCTTATCCTTTCTTCTTCTCCTCCCAGTTTCTACTTCCTCCCATGCGTATTTCTCACGCTTCGTTCTTGTCATCAGTTCAGTGAAGTTCTGTCGTGGTTCACGAAGAATATGGGAAACGTTCAAGTCCCTCTCAACCTGTCCTTGTGGCGGACGCCGGGCTGTCACGAGCTGCTGGCCTCTCTCGGTTTTGACCTGATAGGTGTTGGCAAGGACGAGGTTATGCTGCGGTCGGGAAAGATTAACAGCCGCCGAGCACTTCAGTGCACTGTGCAATCTCTCCGCGCGCTCACAGGTTGGTGTATTGTAGAGTTGAATTTGCGGTTTCATGAAGAATGACTGATATGGGTTGTTTTTTGCCGTGAGTTAAAGTATAAATTGTTGAGTGTAAACCTTGTTTCCGTACAACCGTCTCTGACGTAAGGATCGTCTCAGTCGTAGATCGGAGCGCAAGGATAGAACACGGTTTTATGCGAGCGATCAAGTTGCTGCTGATTTAAGTATCGGATCGTTTAAAACAATTGAAAGAGTGTTTCCATATGATTGTTCCAATCGCTTGACTAAATAATCTGCAACGCAGACGGTACTTACGTCCGAGACTTTTTATACGGAAACCAGGCTCAGGAAATAAAAGATGAACTCAGACCACCGTGCAAGTAGAAATTATGTTCTTCGCACATCTGATATTGCGCGGGCATTTGCGATTATCAGTAAACTATAATGCTCGAGGGGCATTTCGGGAAATCCAGACAGCTCAGTGACCAATCAGAATGCATAAAATATCTGCAACTTATTAAAGCATCATTGTTTTTTGCGCAGTCTTTTTAACTCTTCAGGTTTTTTTAAGAAGAAGCGATTAATGACAAATTTTGTATATGCTGGTAGTTTTGTTGATTTGTCCTTTGTTGTAGAAAATCTTCTGCAGCAAGATAAAGGTTCTCATTGGATCTGTTTTTGTCCTTTGACAGACACCAGTGAGACTCAGTCTGACGAGTCGAGGATGCGTCCGCTGAGTAAAGCACGCTCCACCCCGAGTGTAGTCTCCAACCTGTCGCTATTGTCTAACTCCTTGGGCTCGGAACTGGACCTAAGAAGTCGAGTGTCTTCCGACTACCAGTGTGACGACCTGGAATCGATTAGCGACACAGCGAGTGTCGTGACTGTACGAAGCATGAAGAGTGCTCCAGGTGGTATAAACATGCGGCAATCACGTGACCGTGAGAACGGCCGTGTAGCGCGTGATTTTCCAGTCGGAAGGTCAGTGTCAGGTGTCAGCCCTAAGAGGCGGCTGAAACACGGAGCTGGTTCTCTCAGATACACTTCGATCAGCCGTGACACGGGTCGTGGTGACAGAGCATCCAGAAGATCGATTCTGAGTTTGTCGGCGCTGGATAATTTGAAAGTTTCTTCGGTTGACGGTCCACCGCAGTTGCGTGTTTCTTCCGTGGATGATATCCCCTTAAAGGTTTCATCTGTTGACCCGCTGCCCGGTCCGAAACTTGACCAACATGCGGACAGCGATATTGATAGTTATTCGGACATAGTGGGCTCCCGGACGGCAGATTCTGCTGCAAATCATTCACCCAGTCCTAGGAAACTTCTTAACTCGGCCAGTACGAGTTCTCTGAGATCACACGGGAGTATAAGTTCTTTGCGGTCTCAACAATCTGATAAATCTGTGCCACGACAGAACACGAGCTCTCGAGCGACAGTTATCAACTCCATGCCAAATGGAACAAGCAATATTCGCGTTGTGGATGAGACTGTGAAATGTGGTCCTTCAGTGCAAGTGGCCACTTCGAGGTCCAGGCCCTCGGAACGTTCCAGATCAGGTGATCGAACACGTGATCGTTCTTCGTCCAATCATCGCTCCCGATCGAGTCCGAGGCACAGACCAAGTTTATCCAGTGACGGTGAAGTTTTGTCAAGTGACGAAGACTGCCAATCAATCAAACCTCAAGTAAACCATGTGAACAATGTTTCGGGAAATGCAGTGTTGATCTCTGATCGAACTGGCAGTAAAGGTACTTTCGGAGTGATGTCAAATCATGTTGAACAACTCGCTATACAAATGGAAAGGACTCGTAAAAGCTCCGTAGGTAGCAGACAACGTAAGCTGTCTGCTCACAGACTACGGGCGGATTCGCTTTCTTCGCAGGAGAGCAGCGAATCTTATCAGAGCACTGGGGCGAGGCAGTCTGCCGCTGAACAGGCGGCCAGTGTTCTCATGAACAACCACGTGGGCAATTGCCATGGCAACTCTGTACGCGGCAAGCAATCACAACACATGGAAATGAAGGACATATCTGGGGACAAATCTCTGGAGCGCCGGAAGCTAAGACGAGAGCAGCTGGCAAAGATGGCTAGTCTGCAGTCGTCCTCTTGCTGAGAACCAGGTATTAAAATTGTTATAAATTTTTGTTCGAAAAAGCTGTCAGTATTACTTTTTGGTTTACGTGACTCGGTCATACTAAACAAAACAAAAATGGGAATTCGTCGAAAATGTTAACTTTGCAGATATATTCATTGAAGAATTGTTTTAATAAAGTTCAACAGAGTGTGGCTTTGGGGATGAAAACACAGTCTTTTCAGCTGTATTTAGCAAGTTTTCAGCTTAATTGTTTTTAGTGGTCGGGAAAAAGAAAGATGCAAACAGACATAAGATAAAATTAGCTGTAGATCTTCAGATGTAAAGATGCACCGAAAAACTCCGAAAACTAGGGGCAAACCATTTGACTCTCTTTGGCCGTTAGGGAGAAGGGGCTGGAAGGAATGAACAACATTCCTGACGCGGTCCAAAAGCAAGAAAAAAATCATTCTCGATAAGCGTATCATGCACTGCTTGTCGACTGAAAAAATTTCTACCACTTAATTACCGTTGGGGGAAAAAAATCTTTGAATTGACCAAATCTTCCATCCATTTCCTTCAACTCACCTCCACCTCCCCCCTCAAAAGTCAAATCTCAGATTTTTAACTACGTTGTGTACGGGTTTTACACCGGAGGAGTTTTTTTGTGAGGAGGGCTTATTCAGTAAGGGTTTTTACCGTATAAAATATCCGTATGAAAATTTCATGAAGAGAATAAAAGCACAAGAATATCTGTTGCTCGTAAGATTAATTGAGCCGGAGTTTTCCCATGCATTTGTTTTGTTGTGATATCTGAAAAATAATTTTCCTGTTTCTACCATTTTACTATCAGCTCTGTTTATTCAGTTTTTTCGAGCGAAAGTCTGCCAGTAGAACTACTGTAGACTGAACTAACTCGGGCTAAAAGCGGATCTGGCAATTCACCTACCCCCTCCCTAGTAATACTCAACCTAAATAGCATCCGAAACCTTGATTCTGACCCTAACCTAAGGGAGCTGGGTATTAGGTACCGCAGTTGCCAGGAACTTACACTGGCATCAAACTCACCCACCCCTCCCCTTAACCTAAACCCCACCCCAAACTCTACTCTAACTCTAACCGAAGGGAGGGGTAGGTAGGTGGGTAGGAAGGTTTTTGCCAGCTCAGAAACCTCGGTTTATGAAGATTTTGTGTGTTGATTTTCAATTTTTTTACGAGTCAAAGCTTGTGTTTTTCGCGTTTTGATAAGTGAAAAGTGGATTTGAACTTGATACAAATAAATAATAAGTAAAACAAATTATTCATTTTTAGTCGATAACGTGCCGGGGAGAGGTCGCCCTCATTCCCGAACCAAGGGCTCATGGTGAAAACGCTCGACTACAGGCAAAAACACCGGCATTATGCTACTCCTATCGACAAGTGTGTGGGTTCTTTTAAGTCCCCGATAGAACATTAATAGACTAGACCAACGGCTTAACGTCCCTGTCCACGGACGGTGTGGCGAAAGAAGGTCACCCAAAGCTCAACCCTTGACCAAGCGTGGGATTGAACCCTGAAACTTCTGGTTGGTAGTCAGAGATCTTACCAACTGCACCAACCTCACACACACGAATAATGATATGCTTACCCGCTGTGTGTCCTAATAAATATTGTAGCAGTAAAGTGTCAGTAATTAGTGTCAGCAGTAGTTCAGCGAATTTTCTGTACTCTGACGTAGTGTTGTTTTCTTGCAGGTCGCAGCTACTGCGTTTGACTGATGGCGAGAGCTGTCTTAATTAGATTCAATATGGAACAAACATATTTTACAGAGATTTTGGCCAAAACAATAAAAGATGAATATACATTTTACCGAACATGTTACGACAAGGCCATTTTATTCATGACTGATCAACACACTATGTTCGTGCAGGCTGCACTATAGCTGAATCAAATTCACACAACTTTTGTGAAGAAACACTTGGATGAATACCGTTATCCACTCGCAATCACTTATTCTTGGATGTTTTTATACATATACATCTCTTGCAATCGTCCAATCAGCGTCCGTTAATGGATATTTTATATTTATGGAATTTTCTACACAAAATGTACATACAATTTTGTAATTAGCTGTGCAAAGTTTGACATAGTTCCTATATAATATATTTAACGGACGCTATTGAAAATTCTGTATATTTGTCAGAAATATTTTTACGATATTAAAATAAATAGAATTTCAATTCGTTGTCAATTTATTGGTTACACACAAAAAGTTGCTTGCGCACGCGCGTTTTCGGCCGGGGGGGACTCCCAATCTTTTAGGGTAGGGATCCTCGTCGTACCTCAAGGGAAAAAAGGGTTTGATACCGCTTAGGGTGCCAGTATCTCGTAGGGCTTACTCGAAAGTGACCATGAATGCCTAAAGATTTCATGACAATGCTTTCAAAAGCAACCGACCATTGTTGAAAGTATCTGACACAGTTTGTCTTTAGCTTCATCAAGCTAAAATTGGTACCTCTTTCGATCTTAGGGGTTTCATTGAATTTTCCGACGAGCATCCCCGCCCGAAAAAGTTGGGAGTCCCGCGCCCGGGGTGTGTGTGGGGAGGGGAGGGGAGGGGATGGTTGCCACTAGTTGGGCCAGTATAACTGAAAACTTATAAAAAAACTGCACAATCAACAAATACGGAAACAAAATTAAGACGCGAAATTTATACAAAGGTATTGTTAATGGCCAGGGGGAAATATGAAATTTTGTACGGAAATAATTCTTCTTTCAACGCCCTCTCCCCCTCCTCCCAACCAAGTCAATGGTCGTTTGCTTTGAGATGACGGACGGTTACCGTGAAAGCCTGGTAATTAACATAAAAATGTGCGTTTCTCTTCAGCCCTCTGCTTCAGTCTATGAATCGACTTCGTTCCCGTGGGCTTCTGGGCTTTTTTTTCAAGGTCCGTGTTTCTTCGAATTGACCATACACGCTTTTTTTTTATAAGAACAGCGAGGCTCAAGTTTAGCCAAAAGTTAAGGACAAGCTAAGAAAACCCGAGCTGGAAAATGGAACAAAAGCAAAGTTTACTTTTTTAAACGAAGTTCTATTAATTTCCTCAAACTGATTTTTTCGAGCCTTTTAAATACTCCAAACGTTGTGATCAATCGAATTTCCATTGCGATTTATTCGGCTTGATGCCTGATCATAAAGTAAGTATACTTGCAGTATTTAATGAGTCATTTCTTACTCAATACTGTTGTTCTTATGAGTACTTTTGAAAATAAGAACAGCTGAAATTCCCCAAAAGGTTAAGAACAATGAAGCCCGGCCAAAATTTACTGGTTCTTATGTAAAAAAAAAGCATGTACATGTATGTGCCGTCCTTTGGAGTAGGGATTTGATGCAAAGTTGGTCTAAAAAAAAACTTCTTTTTTGTCAATCAAATTATTTATTTATTTTTATTTATTTAATTATTTATTTTTTAATATAGGGGAGTGCCTCGCATGGGACCTCGCGTCCCGTTCGCACCCACCCTTTTGGGTCTTTTTATTAAGT
>JAOBRG010216984.1:0-14031 GCA_027574985.1 Umimayanthus nakama | reverse complement strand
ATGACGTCATCTTTACGTCATAATGGGGTAATAGCTGTCAAAATTATCGACTTTTAAAAAAACTTTCCTTATCAAAGCAGAGAACTTTAGAGACGTTTCTGTCTTAAAAATCGACAAATAAATGGCACAAAATGTAATACAAATTTCATTTTAAATATTAATAACAGTACTTAAAAGAAAAGGAGTATTACAAACCAAGTTTTTTTCAGCGAAATTTTAAAGTTCAAACCGCACATTAGCTCTTAAATTATAGCATTCAAATTTTTACTCAAGTTCCTAGTAATAAACGCTTATAGTGTCACTAAAACTGTTTTAGTTCTGTCTTCAACGTTTTCAAATGAAAATTGACTAAGAAAAAACCTTCATTTTTTTAAAGTGCAAAAAACATTGCCGGCATCACGGGTATTGCGCAAAATTTATGGCGTCACAAGTCACGTGTTACGTAAATTTTGTTACAGGGAATATCGATTAACGCCTTTGAGACTTACAGTTGGCAAATGGTTGCTAATTCAGAATAACATAAAAAATCAAAATTTGAGAAAACACGACGGTTGCAATGGCAACAAATAACTTTTGACCAAAATTTTTCCAAGTCTTTTTCTCCAGTGAATTTTAGTAAAAGAACAAAATTTCGACGGTTTACTTAAATATGAAGGGATTTCTCAAAAGTTGAAATCGGTATTGGTACTTTGAGCCACCCCAGTCTGGGGCGTTACTAAAGCACGAAACAAAAGCCTGAAGTACAAACATCCTGTTTCGCTAGCTGGAAAAAAATTCTGGTGAAGTTTTTCTTGTTTCGCTAAAATAAACCCTATTTTGCGTTTCGTGTTTTAACGTCACACATACTTTAAACTTCGCGTTATTTCTCACAAATGTGTACCGAGTACACATCAGAGCAGACCGAATAAAGTTTTCTTGTTTCCATCTTTCAAGATTACCATGGAGGGAATCAATATTGCTTCCAGAATATCATTATAAAACTCAAACATTATCAAAGTAAGGTATATTCACAATTGGTCTAAAGAACACTTTAACCGGGCATGTTTAGCTGAAATTTGGAATTTTTGTTTATTTTATGCACTAAATTGGAATGTGATACTTGGGATCGAATTTTTTGGTAACCTTAAGCACTATGATTTTGTAAGAAAAATGTATGGTAAGGTTTTTTCGGTCGATCTGAGGCGTCATCGATGACGTCATGCAAATAGAAGAGCAAAATGTAAAATCTTGCGAATGACGTCATAATAGATCATTTTTGACTTTCCCGGTTTTTTTCCATTTCCGTATTTTTGTTTGTTTAGATGGTTTAAGACCCTATCTACTGAATGAATTGAAAAATAAACACAAAGTTAACTAAAATTGGCATTTAACGACTGCCTACTCCACAACTTCTCGTTTTCCAATTAACATTTCTCTAAACCCTAAGAATCTTTGAAATAAAGGACATTCATATAGCTCATATAATTCAAAAGGGCTAAAATCAAAAATTATTGTTCATCGTATCGATCAAGCGCTTTTAATCAAGAGTTTGTGGCTATGTTGGCCTTCTGAAACAAAATAAGAAGAAATTTCTATAAAACACTAATTATGTG
Source organism: Umimayanthus nakama (assembly GCA_027574985.1). Classification (NCBI taxonomy): domain Eukaryota; kingdom Metazoa; phylum Cnidaria; class Anthozoa; order Zoantharia; family Parazoanthidae; genus Umimayanthus; species Umimayanthus nakama. The sequence continues at coordinate 12,439 of JAOBRG010216984.1, read as the reverse complement.
GGAAATGACGTCTTTATGACGCAATAATGATGCCATATTGCCGTGTAGCCTATTCGAATCAATTAGGTAACAACGTTTTACCTAACCTCCAAGTTTCATGACAATAGTGTCAGTACGTTTGGATTTATGGAGGAGGGTGGGGGAGTTTTGAAGCCCCTCTCTCCCCCCTCATGCCCAGGAACTCCAAAAAAGGCCAAGCGGAATAGAGTTAAACTATCGGCTATCAAGGCAGCAGAACACCCAGGGAAGTGTTTAAACACATAAAAGCTAAAGGTGCGTTTGATTCACCTCGTTCTGGAATAGGTTGACATTACGGATTTGTCCGGAATATAGCTGCTGTATCCCGTTTGTCAAAAAAACCCCAATATTCTGTTTTCGGAATAGTACAGCGGTTTTTTATGCGAAATGCAACATGGTGACAGCAGCTGACAAACTTGTTCTGAGCAGTGTCTTGGCTTGGTATTCCGGAATAACAATAGGAAGCCAATCGAACGGCTAATCCGATTTATTCCGTGTATTCCTATTTCGGAATATGGTCAATCGAACGAACCCAAAGAAAGATTGCTTGTAAAACGTTAGGAATGGTATTGTAATGTAGGCTTCAAAATTCAAATTATTCAAAGGTTACCGTATTTCCTCGAACAAAAGCTGCCCTCGAATAAACGCCGCACCTGAGCGCCAAGGTATAAACAATAGCCGCTCCTCGAATAAAAGCCACACCCTGGATGCGGCGTTTATTCGAACATTGAAAAAAAAAACTTATAGTGCGATACAATAATTACTAGCCTTGATTATTAGTCTAAAGTAATTAATTAATGCTTCTGGTATATAAACAAACAAAAATTTGACAAGATTATCATAACCCGTTCGTCTTAAAATAGCTTTGGATTCTTGCTTTTTTTTGTTTTAAAACTGTAAAGCTTAACTGATATAGACTGTGTTTTTTATCTACCTTTTAAAGTATAGTTACGGTTGGTTCTTTAGAAAAACAAGAGTCTGATTAAGCCTTTACTCGTGGTACGAGTGGAGACTAAAGTGAGGTTGCATTCAGTTATTTTAACCTTCGAAGCACCGATGTGTATGCAAACTATATGTAACGAGGGAAACAATAACATGTTGAGAAACACGGCAAATAAGTCAAAAAACACACAAATTTCTTCCTTCATTCGAACTCCACTCTCACAAATAAAATTGCGTGATGGAAAAAAGGAAAAACAATTGGGGCGTTCCGATTTATCATGTCATCATCAGGGGCACTAACCGCTTGGGACCGGGGACAAATCCCAAATATGGAAGTCACTGGACCGAATCGCGACATGAAATAAAAAAGAAAAATAAATCGAACCCAAATTTTGACTCGTGGTACCACAAGTAACAAACAACATTTTTAACAAACGCCACCCTTAAACAAACGCCGCACCCAAATCATAAAAAATTTAACAAACGCCGCGGCGTTAGTTCGAGGAAATAATGTATCCTGAAAAAAAAAACGTTTTTGGGGCCGAATTCACCCCGCTGTACTGGATAGGGTCAGACAGTCAGTCTTGGAGCTCCTATAGGTTTTTCCGACCAAAAATTTGATGCTTTTAAAGAACCAAAATGAAACTTTCAGTATCTGTATTGCCATAATAAGTACACCTTTTGATTTCAATTGGATGACCTTATAAATTATAACTTATGCGTAATTAACTATGCAATATAAAGTTCGAACATGGAAACTGTAACTTTTGACAAAACTTTTCTAAAATTTTTTCCACTCTATTCTTCATTATATTCGGGTTTGTATTAAAAAATCCAAGAGGGCGGCCAAAAAAGCGGATATGTTGTGAAACAAACTGTTGCCATAGCAACAAATCTTAGTTAAAACTTGATTGTTGTTATGAAAATTTAAAAAGTTACTTAAAGCTCCATACATGTCAAAGCTTGATCTTCTATGTGCAACCGTTTGTGAAATCTATGGGGAGGGGGTCCGAATGTTTGCTCTGGGTAACAGTGTTCGTGTAGCTTCCTTAAGGAAAACTAAATGTATTTATGCTAAAAGAGTGGCCTTTGCCAAAATTTCAGCGAAATTGAGCCTCGTGCAACTAAATGATACGCGCTACTCAAATTTGAAGCACTCGGAAAAAACTGAGTCTTGTTAGGGAATGGAACACATGACCTATCGATTGGCTGTCAATACGAGTCTCTATATAGCTCGGTGGGTCAGCGAGAACATATTTTTTCTAAAAGTTACAAAAAAAGTTTGAGAATAGAACCCCGGCTGATGTTTTAAAAGAACGGAACACTTATTTCTATAAATTTGAAAGTGGAACGAAAAAATAATAATTTCATCTTTGAGGTTAGTAAATAGTCGATATAGCATCAGGATTGGGTATGTATTTGAACTGAGGTGTAGAGAACAACCTTTTAATGTATTGAATATCCAGAAAATGTCATGAACACGTGTAAAACCATTTAAAATCCTTATTCAGCCGCTGCTAAAAACAGTCATATCCATAATAACAAAAGTCCTTGGAGTGTGGGTCATCTGACTGTAGTTTAGATCGAGGGTCATTTTTCTATTTGCACTATTTTCATAAGAACCTTTTCTAGAAGAACGTGAAGTTAAAGAAATGCCCCAAATTTAAAACCATACCATAATAACAAACGCTATGCAGAGGAAATGCGACAAAGTATTAAACATTCGATATTACACAAACGCAAGAAAAAAAGTATTTATAAACTACTGCATGTGCATCAGTGCAACATCGCCTATAGTGTCATACGTTTCCTATTATTTTTGTTTCTTGCTGGCTTTCGTAACGTCTAATTTTAAAATACAGCGTATTCTTTGCTTCTGGTTAGTTTGTGCGAATAAAAATCAAGAGTTCACCCCCTACTTACGTTTTCTGAGAATATTTAAGGCTGACGGATTTAAATATTTTTAATTTTTTTTTATTTTTTTAAATATTTAAAATACATTTTTTATATTTTTTTTTTATTATTTCTAAGTATTTTTAAATGTTTTTAAATAGTTTAAAATGTTTTAGTTTTTCAAATTTTCTTAGAAGAGTGCTTAACGCTAGCCCCAAATGATTCAAATTCTTATAACTTTAGTATCGCATTTCATTTCTAGTTTTGACCAAGTTTCAACATATAACCACTCGAGCTTCGGTATACTAAAAGGTTTTTCTCATTGAAAATGATTCATTATTTTCAGCTAGTTTTTAATTTCTTGATATCATTTAATGGTTCACGGTTCTGTTCGAGTTTATATTTTCTACTTGCTTTTATTGGATTAATGTTTGTTTTTTTATATTTTGAGCTTTTAAGATATGATGGCATCCTGGAAAAATGCTTCATTAAAATCAACAAATTTTTAATCATCTCTGACGTCGTCATTTTTGTCGAATTTCCTAGAATATCACTTATGCGATACCAAGGAAATTAATCAATATTCAACAGTTGTTAATATGTTTTTGAAATGAGTAAGGAAAAATAAGCCCTTAAAAAGCTTTTAAGAAAAACTGGAGAGATCAAGTTTCTTTAAAGAACCTTAGCCGTCGTAGGGAAATAAGTTTTGCCGTTCACTTATTTTCGCTTTCTCTATCCCATAGTTGTACTGTAATTAGAGGATTTGTGTTGCTTCCAGGGATTAAAGGATAATATATGAGTTGGATGGGATTAGGAGTACATTTGAATACGGCCTCCAAAGTTTTGTTCAGTGCGACAGCAGATTCTGTTTCTGTCTGTTTTGTTTACGTTTGAACAAGTTGCTCGGTCACGAAGACAGATCAATTTGTCTACTAAACATTTTAAGAGCTCGAGAACCGTTTAAGTAAACCCAAGATCGTGCTTTGAGCTAACACAACAACTTTAAATATGACAAGAATAATAATGTTTACACTACTGAAACTACTTTTTAACTCGATTACTATTCTTAAACCATAATAACAATACATATTCGCACTTAACACTTAGATTACAAAACTACTGTGAAGTCCTAGCACAATCGCCTTTCTTTTTGTGAAGCATGGACGTCAAACTGGTGTTTTTGGTTAAATATTGTAAGTTGACTTCCTTTTACGGGTGTCATATAATACCACCGGAAAATGACAAATGTTGTAAGAAGACAGATGACATTATATTTTGTCATTAACACTTTGCGTACGCTTCAGACAATAATTATAAGTACCTGTTTTTCCGTTCAGAACTTTGACTCTTTAATTAAAGCTGACCAATCACGGCAGGAGGAGTATACTAATTGTTATATATAGCTACGCCACAAATTGCTAGGTATCGTGAAGTATGTTTTGGTTATCAAGTCAGAGGGCGTTTTGCAAGAAGCTCTGCCGATAAGGAAACTCACAGCTATTGCATTGACAAATATTACTTTTGAGGACACTGAATTTTTTGTGGATTTACCCGATAAAGATCATCAAATGGTTAAAAAACAACGAGTCAACGGTTAATTCACGAAATGTTTCCGAATAGAGTAAGCACGAAATCTAAAAGTTTAGCTAGCAAAGAGTCGCATCTCAACCCTAACAATACTCGACTGGGAAACGAGCAACAAGGGATAAATAGAGCATTGTGCCTGCCAGAACTTGTAACCAAAACAGAAGAGAGAAATGACAGTTGTTCTTCAACGAAGAATACCAGAAAACATAAGAAAGATATCTGCCACAGTGTGCATTTGAAACTGCCACCCATTCAAAAAAGCTTTGGATCGATTGAAGAGAGATCTGCGCAGGTTGGAGAAAATGTATGCGTTCTACCTAAATGTAAGTTCAGAAAACAGACCTTTTGCGGGAGAGATTTAGCAAGATTGGAAACCGACTGTAGGTTAAGAAATGAGCTGTGTTACGGCTATTATTCCCAGAGCGTCACAAGGAGTAATCATTTGCCATATTTTGAAAGACTTCCTTCACCTGTACTCTTAAATAAACTTGACAGAGATCAAAACCCAATAAACGAAAAACTCGAAAAGAAATAACAACAGACATGAAGAAAGCTTAACCTATACTATAAAAGAACTAACAGTTCTTTTTCTGAAAAAAGTCAGGCTTAATTAAAGTTAAATTATTCATTTTTAAAGCCTAGTTAACCTTTCGTAAAATTAGAAACTGGAATCTTGCCGACAGAATAAAATTGCTGGGAGACAAAACATCAATTATAGCAACAAAGATTTTTTCAAGAGTGTAGGATAAAAATCGGAAAAGAAAACTATACACCTTCATAATATATATGCACGGAGCATTGTTTTTAAAAATTGTGTTTGCCCCTTGTTTCCGATATCTCAAACCCTGAATGCTTTCTATGGTTCTATATACAACTGCACTATTAGTAGGCTCAAGAAAACCTGCCCAGAGAGTGACGACGCTTAAGCTTGAGCGCAAAATAACTTTATTCCAGCAGTTACAAGCCATTGGCGAAGTAAGCAAACTTTTAAAACAAAATTTGAGCGTGTGCATAAACAATAAAAACTTCCAGTTAACAGCAAAAAATGGAACTGAACCCCATTTTCTTGGTTGGGCACAAAAGTCTGAAAACTGTTTATGCCGTGTTCTTATTCTCCCTTGTTATTGCTTCTTATTTGTATTTGTACCTTGTAGTTAGTCAATTTTAGCGAATCAAAAAAAGTTGCAGACAATGAAAAGCGAAGCTGTACAGTAAAACAGAGATAAGAAAGAGTTGAAACCTATCTGAACATGTGCGAGAACGATAAAAAAATGAAATTCTTACAACTGAGCAACGGCCAATGCTTAATAAATTACAGGGATGAGTTTACTCAAAGTTAAGCTCAATGTTTAGTGAAGTTTTCGGTTGTGAGTCTCCTCACAATAGCTTGATAACGTTCAAAAGCTTTATAATTGTATTTATATGGCAAACGTTGTCTTAGTCACTGTTTTAGTAGATAATATCGGTCGTCTACCAACTAACTTTAATTAAAGACAAGAAGTAAGGAGTTAAACTTTATAGAGATATATCTTGGTTTTCAATCACAGTTTGTTTTATAAGCTTAATATTTAATAAAATAACGAAAACCATTTAAAAACATAAATTCTAAAATTTGTGCACGTTTCACCAGCATTTTACAGCATCTTGTTACAAGGTCCAAGAACGATTCGTAGACAGTACACCAGTTAAAAACACGTTTACTGACTCATTAGAGATCACGCAGCTTTTCAAGTTTTGCACATAAAGAGGAAACGAATCTATTATTTATAAAACAAGGGATTAAGTGATGAAAAAACAATTAGACTTGTTGTAAATTATCAATCCCCCATTTCCTATACTGTCTGCCTGTAACTGTAAGCAATTTTAAAAAACACATTTTGCATATTTTGTTTGATTAATTTATAGATAAACAGTTTTTGCAATTTACCTCTTTAGATTTGCATTAAGCCATCGTGTCTCACGACGTTGGTAATTTTTTTTTTGTTACCAAGATTAAAACATTGCACGGATTTTGTAAAAAAATATGGCTAAAGTTCCGTCATTCAGTTTATTTTATAAGCAATACCAGTGTCGGATCCAGGGTAGTTTACGTAGTTTCCAGAAACCACTCACAATTTCCGAAATTATGGGTATTACGATGAAATAAAACAAGAGACAGCAGAAAGAATCTCTTCTCTGATCAATACTTTCACCAGAAATTACTCATAAGATTTTTCTCATCAAAAAAAAGGTAATTGAAAACGTCTCTTCTTGCGTCATTTTTATAACAATCCCAAGCAACTCGCGTGCCCTCGCCTTCATCGATAACCGAATGCGTCGGAAAACCTTGTTGGCAGAAACTGGTTTCCTCTCATGTTCAAATTAGTCAGAAACTTCTGAAACACTGTCTCCATTGGCTAGAATAATGCCCAAAAACAAAATGCGTTGTCCGGAAACAACTCAAACTGATTGGCTATTACTAGTAGGAAACACCTTTGGACATTAGTGTCAAATTGTGAAAGTCAAACGTATCCCAGTTTGGGGTCTCTTTCGTCCGTAATTTACCAGACGAACTTGCAACGGATCGAACAAAGAGGAAATATGATATCATAATGCATCGGAGGATTGTTCTTCCTATGACATTGGCTTAGTGTTTCGTGAAATAAGTTCCTTTTTATGGTTGCCGTTTTGGCGCAAAATTCAACATCAACATTTTTTTCAATCAATTCATATTTTTAACATCAACAAATGTTTCTAATATTAACAGTTACTTTTTCCAACATCAACAGTTATTTTTCAATATCAACCACTTTATTTCAACATCAACATTTATTTTTTAACATCAAAAACTTTTTTAACATCAACATTTTTAAGCACTTCAACAGTTTTGTTCCAGCATCAACAACTTGTTTTCAAAGGACAACACTTTTTCTTCAATACCAACCATTTTTTTACAATATCATTAGTTATTTATTAAAATCAACAATTTTTATTCAAGATCAACACTATTTTTTACGATCAGCATCGAAAATGTTCGATTATGCAACAAATTGAGACGGAGCAGGGAAGTTTGAACGCTTGACAAAAAAATTATCTGTGCTCAATAATAGTCAAACCGTAACAAATACAGACTTGTATTAATACAAAAACTTTGTAGCAAAGAAATATTGCTAAAAGTAAATGTACAAGTAAAATAATATCTTTGTTGAAAAGGGAGGGGTGCGTGGTCTCATTAGAGAGGAGATATAAAAATAGGGAGAAGGGGCTTATTAGAGTTCCTGCGATATATCAGATTTAGTTCGTTTGCAGTGCACAAAAGATCTTATGAATATTACACCTAATATAAGACTAATTACGTTTAAAAATATGTAGGATAATTCTAAAACTCCTGTTATGTTTGGTGGGCTTCAGAATTCCAGAACTCAGGAATAGTATCTCTGGGAAGATTAAGTCTCAGATTTTCTGGGTGATAGAGGGAGAGAGGGGTCGTTCCTGCTAACCACTCTTTAGGGTTTGCATGCCAGTGAAAAACGTCAGTCCAAAACCTGGATCCACCCCTTAATACGAATCGTGTATGCTCAAGATCCTTTCCCGAGATTAGTAGTTTCTAGGGTTAAGGCAGAGTTTTTTGTGCGTTTGAATGGCAAAAACAGGTTGTTCTAGGGTATGGAAACTAAATATTTATGTGCAGTGTAATTACTGTTGAGCAGAGGAGTTAACACAATCCAGCAAACTGTTAGTAATCGGTCATGTAATATAAAGACCACGAGCTTTAACCCCGGCTCAAACTTCTTGTCCCAGCCTTCTCAGTTGTATAAATAAGTACCAGATTCAGCCGGTGGCTTACCTGCAATATATTAATGTCCCTTGCACGGGAAAGCTTGCATTCTTATGAGATTAACAATTATTCAGTCTGGAGAGAGAAGGGGGCTCAATTTACACGCGTCATATTAATACAATCAAACCTATCTAAAAAATGAACAATTTAAGTCACAACTCCAAAGTTTTGTCACTTTTTCTAAAAGTTGTTTAGAAAAAATGTTTTTGTTTCAGTTGCATTTTTTCACCAACGAGGTTTTTTTTCCAAGGCAACCGTTTTCAGTTTTTAATCTTGCACCAAGCGAGGTTTGTTGAATGCCAAAAAATAGAACTGAGATTCTTTCAACCTTTTTTTAAAATATAGGCTATTGTATATTTTGGTTATTATTTCCATTTTGTTATTAATTCGCAGTATTGCGGCAACTGATAAAAATGGTGTCAAAAGGACAGATTCCCATGCATGGCAACCATTGCGATAGACGTCTATGACAGTTGCAGTTCGATCACCAGTATGATTCATTTATTAGTATTTAGGAAAAAACATTTTCAATATATATGATTGTTTTCAAACTTATAACATGGACGAATACAAAAGTATCTTCTAGTTTAAAACAGCTCGTGAATATTATACAAAGCTGATTCCCCACCTATCCACCTAAAAACTCATATTTTAAGAGTTTGGCTACGAGACTACTCTCCGAATTTTAATCTTAAGTTTTATTTTCTTAATTTTGTTGCTTTGAAATTGTAGTTCAAGTTAGAGAAATAAAAAACAAAATATAATCTGGGTGAAATTTTTTTTTTGATCTTTGCAGGTGGTGGAAAATTAAACCTAACGGCTATGTATTTTAAAATTTCCTTAGACGTAAGCCTTTTTGAAGTGAGTTTCTTCCAAATTCATTCATCTTTCTTTGAATACGCTGTCGTTGACGATGAAATGTCTTCACGTCTACTCCCAATCCATAAGGAATCTCGTCGGGATACTCAAAATGGCTGGCAACCGTCTCTTCAGGTCTTGGAATAGAGACAAAGTACGAGCGCTTAGAAAGTAATGGTATTGGGTGACTTGCAATTGGACGCCCACGAGGAAGTATTCCTTCTGTGATCCTTGTCAATTTTTCTTCCCGAGAAAGTCTGTCGTACGCAGCCCTTTGTTGAATTCTTATCTCTCTCAAGAACATATCTTCTCGTAATTTCCTGTCAATATTAACAATTTCTTTCATTATTTTCTCGTGTACTCGACGGGGAAGTTCTTCCTGGCGAAATGTGATTGTGAAGCAGGGTTTTGATGCCGACATGTGTTCCTCGGTTGCCTTTGTAGTGCGTTTTCCTATCAGTGGTAACTGCACGTCGATGGAGTTTTCTGTTTTTTCCTCATTGTTCCCAAAGAGAGTTTCTGTCTTTAAACGTTGATTCTGTTCTCTTCCATCTTCTTTACTGCCAAATCCTTCTTTTTCTTCACTGATTTTCTTGATTTGTAAATGACTTTTATGTTTCTTGTGACGTCTAACCATCTTTTGAGATGCCTTTTCAAGACAAGGAAGTCTTTCCATGTCTGAATGAAAACTTCAGTTCCTTTTGTTATCTTGCTTACCTAAAAAAATCAAATACCAAGATTTTAATTTTGAGATAACTTCTAAATGTTTCATATCTTAAATGAGTTCACTTTACACTTGTTCAGTTGTAACTCTCGTCATATTGTCGAAAACTACTTTTCTACTACCTGAGCATGCACTGTAAAAGCTGAATGCAACGCCATTTTTCGAACGTCTTGAGGAACACTCGTCTGGTAACACTTCACCATAGACGGTGCGAAACATTAGCGACCGTCGCAACAATGAAATAAGACTGACAAAAAGAGTCGTTAATTTTTCTTTTCCATTCAATTGTTTTTATCATAATGCACATGAATTAAAATGATTAATTTGTAGCGGATATCCAAACTTTAACTCTAAACATTCACTGCGTTTATTGTATTACGATTGTTGTCAGACTACTCCTTCAAGTTCTCCGGACGTTTGAAAGTACTCGTTTGCACGTACACTCGCGAATTTCGTGAACTGGCTTGCATTGCTTCATAATTGCTCATAAAAACTTCTTTCAACGCGCTTGCCGCTCATGTCAACTGGTTTATATTGTCGTGCACTTTTAAAACAAAAAAAAGAAAGATTGGACTTGCATTCTCGTTCCTATTTTACTGCGGAAGAGAAAACATTTGGAAATTAATGGTTGCATAGCTGACTGGAACTCCGAGCAACTCAAAAGGTTTTATGGAAATGAATGCTGTTGGTTCCTGGTAACACACGGTGTATCCCATTGAGCGCCAATGTTTAATTTATATTCCGATCACCAACCAAGTGGACAAAGAACTTTTACTTTTGCAACTCCAAAAGTAGCCAACGTTTTCGTAGTGCGGATACAACTGCCAGCTTTTCTATTAGACTGGATTCCCTCATATTATTGTCCCACACTGTAAGATATTTTCAAAATTTGTTTGTGTATCCTATGCTTTACCCTTACATCCACAGTTGGCAATGCTTTCACCCTATCTGGACCGCAAGGGGGATGGGGGACAGAAGGTGAGAGAGGGGGGAAGGGACAGAAAGCGCCACCTCTGACTTTAACTTTCGAGAACTTAGTTGCAATTTAGACAAAACCTACGAAGATTTAACACTTTTACTAAAATTTATCATAGAACAAGGTTCCTTTAGATTTTTTTCAAAGCTTAAACTTGTTGGCATGGCAACCCGGTCTTTGACGCCATGTTTAGTCAACTTTTAACTTATTTCTGCTTTTTTTTCTTTTTTCAACTCAATTTTTTTTAAAAAATAATGTTTTTTCTTAACTGAATAAGTTGCCAATTAAATGTCATTGCGCAACACCTTTTTTGACATCCAAGATGGCGGCAAAGTACTCTGCACTGCACTGTGTCAAACTTTAAAACTTTCTCTATTCAATGTGCGTTTTAAAATGTTTAAAATGGAAAAAAAACTGAAGTGGTAACACTGACATTTTTGACAGAAAGGGGTGCGACGATGTTTAGTAAAACAAGAAGCTACCAGTAGCTTACACTCGGGCCGGACAGTAATTAATTATGTGCAACAAGACTCCATTCTGGAACAAATTTGTTAACATTTTATCAATCATGGGAGCGAAAACAGAAATGTCTCCCGCCAATTGCACGCTAGAACTTCTACTGCAAGCTTAATGGCTGATCAGAAATTATTGTTGTTGTGTTGATAACTTTTACACGCCGGAAAACTGTTTTCCCTTTCAAGGTGTATCAAATTACACAAGATAAAATCGAGATTATGATAAAAAAAACAAGTGGTGAAGCGTTTTGTCGGGCATCTTATTTTCTAGCACGCGGCTCAGACGGATCTGCATGCTTAACCCTCGGAAGTCCAAACTATTTACTGTTACAAGTTAACCCAAGAGGGGGGGGGTCATTTGGACCTCCCCCCCATAAATTTTCGAAACGGCTGCACATAAAAGATCAGGCTTATGCATGGAAGTAGCTTTTGGTTTGCTAATTACTTTCCATTACAACAATCAAGTTTTAATTAAGAGCTGTTGCTATGGCAACGGTCGTTTCACAACATGTCCGCCATTTTGGCCGCCATCTTGAATTTTTCAAAAAATTTTGTTTTACGCAGAACTGAAGCAAATTTTACTGGAATTAATAGAAAACATGTATTTTCAGCCTAAGATAGGAATATAAGTGAGAATAGAGTCTAAAAGAAGAAATACGAACCAACTTCATTTCGATACCATGAATAGTTTTAGAGTCATGGGCCGCGGGTACTTTCGGCCTCACCCATCCCATCCCCGCCCGGGCCTAGGCACCAAAAAGAGTCCGGGCCAGATAGGGTTAAAATCAAACGTGATGTTATACAACAGCGTTGGGTAGGGTAAATTAATGGTTGTGACAACCTTCTGACTAAAGCCGACAATGAAACGAGTATCACTTGCGAATCTGCTACGAACTTCAATACTCTTAGTTTGATTCGACTATTGTTTTGGCTTTTGTCAACCTAACAATAGGCAAACTTTATTGTATATTTAGGTCATAACGTAGAGCCTCATCGTATGAGATTTTTACAAGAACGCATTCCGCAAGATTCGTGAGTTTGACATGGAGAACAAAATAGAAAACTGCGCACTTACCTACATGAAAAGCGATGTTGAGAAAATAATAGAC
>JAOBRG010216873.1:0-17248 GCA_027574985.1 Umimayanthus nakama | reverse complement strand
TTGTTTAGACGAAAACATAGCATTTTTCACCTACACCATGATAAATAGGAACAAGAATCAATCTTAAGCACATTTTCTCCTTTTTTTTATTTGTTACCACCTAGAATCTGGGTGGCACGTGACCAGACCCAACCAGGGTATTTCACTCGGGAGAGGAAAGAGACTGGGAACGAGGTTGTACCACCACGTAGAAGTTTCATGGATTTTTTAAATTTTTCTTCTTCAAGTCTCCAGATGCACGCTCAAACCCTTTAATCACAAAGTGTATACCAAGAATCATAACATTTACTTGTAAGTTTCCTGTTTAGTTCAAGCCTTGAGCACAATAATTCATTTTGGATGAGCTACAATTAGCTGGTCCCAAACAGGATTATTGGAACAACCTCAAAGGTGTTTTTGAATCACAACAAGATCTGTCAGATTTTGGAGTTATGTGCAGAAGCCAAGAACACAAGTTACAATGTATACTTTTCTGAACATGTTCGGGTGGGAGTACACCCATTTCAAATGTGAAAAATGGCAGTTTCTATTAAACTGTATATTCTTTTACAAACCAACTAGATATACAATCATGTACAAATCGCTACCCTATTAGGAAAACTTAAACTATGCACAGTATTCTTTGCTAAAATCGTACTTTCATTATGCTCTCCAGGCTAGTTAGGCAAATTGTACATCCTATGGCTATTCCAGACCATTTCTACCTGGAAACCATACTTTTAAGGGTGCTGCATAGCTGTTCACATACATGTATACAATGTAGTCAGTTATAAATTATGATGGGGACCACCTATCTCCTCTAACCTTGGGAGCTTGCTTGTACTCGTTCAACATAGATGAGAAACATTTTGTTAAATTTATCCAGATTAAAAGAAGAGCGATCTAGAGATCCAGTGCATAAAGACGTCATAAGGGAGGTTGCCAATGCCTTGTCCATTCCTGTTATTGCCAATGGTGGATCTCTTGAGATAAACAACTATGAGGACATTGAGAAATATCGTCTGCAGACTGGTTGTGACTCTGTGATGGTGGCACGGGCAGCTCAGTGGAACTTCTCTGTTTTCAGGTTAGCCAGGGCGGAGGGGTTGGCGCAGTCGGGTAATGATCGCTGCCTCCCAATCCTGAGGTCCCCGTTTGGATCCCCAGCCTGGTCGAGGGTTGAATATTTGGGTGACCTATCCCGCAAAAGTTCACTCAGCTTTCTAACCTTCCAGGGTCGGTGAAATGAGTACCAGCATACACAGACCGCTTTGTAAATTTGCTGCTGGTCCGCTGGGGGTAAACTAATCAATGTAAAGCGCCTTTGAGCATCTTCATATGGAAAAGGTGCTATATAAATGCACCACTTTACTTACTTTTACTAGGGCTGATTCAAAATTCACTCAAGTTGAATTCAAGTTCCAGGTTATCATGCATTTGCTGCATTTTTGCTTTTCTAGTACTGATTCAAAGAGAAATGAACAAACCTCTTATTAATAATTAAAAAACAGGCACGCTTAGCATGCATGTGGCTACTACTATTACGCATTAATACCGTCTTTATTTACTATTGTTCGCTCTGTCACAATACGATGGGGGGGGTATGTTGAAGTTCTTGTGTTTTCGATTGAATCTTTGAGAGTGTTTATAAGTGTTAATGAGATTGAACCCGGCAATACATGCGGCATGTTATCTTCTTCAGAGATACTGAAGAGTAAAAAAATTCGAGAGTATATTCGCTAAGCGACACAAAAGTTTTAAAATTTGTTGAAACTACCGTGATCGTGTATCTTATTCTCAAATTAAAATTTCATTGTCGGATTTTCCAGTGTGCATGACAGTTTCATGCAATTATCCAAAATTTTAGATAATTTCTAAAACCGAAGAAAGATGCGACTTCTTGTGCAGTCATGCATGGATTCATTGCCTGTATTTTTTGTGGAAATTCCTATTTTGTAACAAAAATAAAAGCAAAGTGAACTTAGAGCTAAAACAAGTAAATCAGTGCATGTTCTTTCGTTCTGCGGAACTATGCAGTTGTGCACGGTGAAATATTCAATGGAAACAAACGAAATGAACAGACAGTGTGCTTTATGAACGCCGATCAAAACAATTGAAACTAGTTTCACAAATGGTTATTTATTTTAAATATTGTATTAAAGAGTATACAGCTATTTCAAAAAAGATTGTCATAGTCAATAGTCCGATACTGGAACCGAAAAGGACTGTGGGGTTCAAGCAGCACAAACAATCTGTTAATTTTAGCATCGAATTTTCAAAATACAGAATGCAGGTTCATCATTAAAATGGCACAGCAATGCAGAAACAACCTTGTAGAAACCAACCCAAAGACTGTACCCATAGTTCATTTCGGTTCCAGTATTGACTATTGGCTATGACAACCTTTTTTGAAATAGCTGTATACAGCTATTTCATAAAAGGTTGTCATAGTAAATAGTCAATACTGGAACCGAAAGGAACTGTGGGGTTCAAGCAGCACAAACAGTTTATTACTGTCATAGCATTAAAATTGCAAAATATAGAGTGCTGATTCATCATAATGTCACGGCCATACAGTAGCAACCTTCACGGGTGCATTATCACTCATTATGACTATACCCACAGTTCCTTTCGGTTCCAGTATCGACTATTGGCTATGACAACCTTTTTTGAAATAGCTGTACATGTATGGCCATCTGCACGATACCGTACTTTTGTGTCGCTTAGCGAATATACTCTTGATTGTTTTACTCTATAAATCCAAATGATAATATGCCGTATGTATGGGTTCAATACCATTAACAAATCGTGTTGTCCTTTTAAAAACACTCAAAGATTCAATCGAAAAAAATAGAACTCTAACACGTCCCCTATCGTCCGGGCCTATCGCATTGTGACATAAGCGAACGATTGTATATAAAGACGGTAGTAATGCGTAAAAGCAGTCGCCAAGTGCTGTTCTTTTCTATCTTTAGCATTGCAAGACTTAACAGCGACTACTATTGCTTTTAAAAAATGTCGTTCTCAGAGCATAATATCCTTTTCAAAAAGTTCAAGCTTGGTTGTCACATTCGAGTGTCGAAATGCGACGATTGGTGACGTGATGAAGTTCTTATTTTCTTGATCGTATGTTGAAGAACAACAACACTGAACAAGATTCATGAATGAGATCGGCTAATAAAACTTAATCTTCACGTACACATTATCTTTCAAAGGTAAACAACCAAAAGCAAATTTGCAAAACGACACAGAAAATACAAGGTGTTGAAACTGGTGTGACCTCTAAATTAACTACAATTCAACTTGTGCGTGACAGCTCGTACAGTAATCTTGCATAGGTTGTAAAACGGCAGAAAGACGTGACTTCTACTTTTGGCGTTTTGCAGTTGTGCTTCCTTTAATGACCTTTGTCTGCATTTTCTAATTAAATACAAGGCAACTTATCGACCCAAGTACATGCACTTAATGACCATCGAACTTGTTCTTTTGTCCTATGAAAATACGCATTCACTGGCGAAGGTTAAAGTGTTTGCTGAATAACAAACCAATTGCTTCACAATGACCAGCGAACTTCGAGCTAAAACATTCACGAAAGCATCAAGATTCTTATATGTACCTGTCAGTCGAAGTAAGCTCAAAACACATGTAAATAGGATCTCGAAAGCGTATGTCACTACATGTAATCAAACTGGCAAACATTGGAAGCCAATTATTTGACGAAACAAACCGGGTTTTAGAAGTATTCGCTCGCTGTTCTGCATAAATGTCCATGTTATGTAATAAACGAGACACTCGGTTTCATTCGGAGTTTTCTGTATCGTAGAGCTGATTGGCTCCGAATGTTTTCGCCTAAATACGATTATCCTACGAGAATTACACGATAGCATAGTGGCTACGCCTCGAAACGAGGCAGTAGCCAGAAAAATCACTTTCTTTTTTTTAAAATTTTTCAGTTTTATCGATCCAGTTTGATCCAGTTTTGAATTTGTTATGGAAACATTTTGAGCAAGGCAAAAGGGTTCAATTTGTAACTTTTATTTAAAAAGGCTTATCGCAGCTAATTTCATGTTTGCCTTTCCTTCTTCCAGGAAAGAAGGCCCTCTGCCTGTTTCTGAAGTAATACCTGAATATTTAAAAATTGTAAGTATGGCTTATTTTCGGTATGTACTTCTTGGAATTCATCAAACAAGAGCTCTTTGTATTAAGTAGAAACACTAATAAGCACATGCAGAAACAAACTGAATTCAATCTTGACTAATATTAAAGATTGGTTTTGTAAATACATGTTTACACTATCGTGTACATGAAGTTATTGTTGTTATTTTGTTCTTGTTCTTACTTTTATAAACTGGAAAGCCTATACGTACTAAGGGACTCGCCCTCTGCTTTGAGAAGTAACCCATACAACAGCATATCTTCAAAAAGCATTAGCCGTTGTTACAGTTATTGTTCAGCAACCAAAGGAATATTTCGTTCTGAGAGTAGAGCTTTACTGTATAAGCTACCCAGACCTTAACCCTAAAACTGACCATTTGTAAACAAATCTACAAAAGCATATTGTTCAAAAAGTGTTACCTGCTACCTCAACTGCCAATTCTTATAAATATGAGTGTGTAGGGGTAGAGGTGACAAACTACAACACCAACATTAGCCTACTCTGATCGACAAGTGTACGGGTTCTTTAAGTACCCTGATAGAACATCGAGAGACTAGACCAATGGCTTAACGACCCTGTCCACGGACAAAGGTCGTCTAAAGTTCAACCCTCGACCGGCCGGGGATTGAACTCGGGACCTCCTGGTTGGCAGTCAGAGATTTTACAAACTGGGCCAACATCGCACACTTGGAATATTTTTTTCTCAAGTAAAGCCTTAACTCTACCTACGATAGTCAAAGAGACAAAGATATTTGTGAACAAAGTAATAAACACAATTTCTAAACTTGGTGTTGCCCCTTCAGGCAATTGATTACGACAACCACTGTATGAACACAAAGTATGTGGTGCAGAGACTTCTTAGAGATGGGGTAGACTCAGAGATGGGCAAGAAGTTCCTGGCTGCAACAGACACCGATGAAATATGGTACGTTCGTGTATAGGAAGCCCAGCGTAAACTCTCTGTATGCAGTGAGCTCCCGAAAGGAGTTCTTTTTCATGCTTGAAGTACATAGAAGGGTTGTGATAGCTCAACATACATATTTATCTAGGGCCACTCAATTTAACTTTAGGGAACGCTGCTAACGCTTTGTATACAATAGAATCATAGAACCTTATCCGGTTAACCATACGACCTTTGAACCATAGAACCCTAGAACCAATCCATATAGCCCTACATGTAGAACCACAGAACCACAGAGCCATAGAACACTTCGCACAGCCCTGGCACCGTTCTGCAAAACAGTACGAGAACTAAAGGACCTTAGAACTTCAAGACCTTTTTAAAACAACAGAACCATTCTTTACTCTGTCTTACTTTGTTTTGTTTTGCTTTTTGCGTTACCAACTTCTACTTTTGTTCTATTTTTCTCTAGTATGTTTTGTTTGCTTCACTCCACTTTACTTTCACTTCACTTGACTTTCCCCACTGATTTTTATTTTGTTAGTGACCTCTGGGGACTGACGGACTACTATCAGACCGTTCAAAAGAGATTGCGAGCAAAGAGAGAAATGCTTGAAAAGGAGGTATGATAGCAATTTAAGAGGTTTTAAAATGGCGTAGGACCAAATTAAACAGACAAAACATCAAGGCTTGCTGTCTTGTTCCAGAAATATGATGTATGTACATAAAAAAAGGTAACGTCTTGATCTTGACCTCAGAGGTTAATGTTGTAGGGTGTCACTGATTTATCTATGTCTGTCGGCCTGTCTCTGTCTTATTCATCTCTATTTCTGTCTGCCTGTCCGTTGGTCTCTGTCTGTCTTTGCTCTATATCTTAATCTTTAGCTTAGGTCATGCTAATTAATCCGGTAATGTGCTGCGTAAAAACTTGGAAAGTATTCACTTCATTGCAAATCCGACCTCGTATCTTAGGCGATCAAGAAGCGACTTGAAGCAAACAAGAGAAAGTTTGATGAAACTGGAATCATTCAGATGGAAATAAGATATAAAAGGTAAGTGTTATTCTGACAGGTAGTGTTTGTACATATCACTGAAAGATAGTTACTTCTGAAAGATGAGAATAGTAATGATAGTGATGCTAATGATGATGATGGTGACCATGTCTTTGTAATGCATTGTGTTTCCGCTGGTACAGAGCCATCTGCATTATATGAAGCATTAATGCTAAAACTAGGGTTCGTACGGGCCCTGGAAATCCTGGAAAACCCTGGAAAATTTTTGAAGCCCTGGAAATCCCTCGAAACCCTGGAAACCCTAGAAAAGCCCTGGAAATTTTTTATCTAAGCCCTGGGAAACCTCGCAGAATTTTATTAAAAAATAAATTCACGATTTAAGTACAAGTAACAACTGATATTGTAGTTTTTCTTATCATTTCAAAACATTTTATGTTAAAAACCTCTGTATAGTATCGAAATAATGTACACTTTGGAGCACATTGTTGTTTTACAGTGATTACATTACCTTTTGAACGTTGTTTTAAACAAATCGTTGTGAACGTTGTTTTCATTCCGGGCTTCAATGACCCTGGAAAAACCCTGGAAAAAACGTAACAAAGGCCCTGGAAAACCCTGGATTTGTTAATTTCTTAAGACGTACAAACCCTGTAAAACATATGACACAACAAATGCTTATGCAGCCAGAGAAACATCCACATTTGATAACACTATATATTGTGGCCGATGGAAATTAATTTTCTGGTTTGCGCATGGATTTTTGCTGCCTCGTCCAAATATTTCATCGTTCGTCGCAGATTGTTTTTCCAACAACGAAACACCCGAAAGTGAAAACAGACAAGATTGACGTTTGACCGTGCTGAAATGTTAGAATGAGTTATTTGGATTTCTTTCTCCGATTTTTGAACAATTGTGACTGTCTGAAGACATGCTCATTTATTGAAATTATTGAACGAAGTTCCGAGTAATATGTTTCAGACTTCTTAACCTAAAAAAAAGTGGCGAAAAACGATAGCTGATGAAAAGCCGACACCGAAGTTTTGTTTTTTGGCTGACGTGAACCAAAATTTCTGCTTCCAGTGGCTTTATAAGAGACAGTTATAAATACTAAACAGAAAAAATTAGGCCAAGTAAAAAAAAATATTAGTTTCCTGTCCGGAATCACCGAAAATATGAGGCGGGAGGTCCTTATTATTTATTATTTTGTCATTTTTTGTTATTTTCAATTATATAGGTATTATGAGCCCTTTGCTTCCAATAAAACAACATAATACGTTTATATAGCTAGTTTCAATTTTTAACACCAACCAGTTTTTCGTTTTGACCCTTAGTTACTCAAAAATTTGGATCTTTCAACTTCCAATACACGCTATTTTTTACAAGAACCAGAAACTTTCGGCTCAGCCCGGGCTGTTCTTGAATTTTTTGGGGATTTCAGCCTCAAATTTTAATTACCTTGTTCTTATTTCTTGGTAATTCCACTCGGAACAACAAAACTACGCTAAGAAATACGTGTTTGCTATTATTTCATCCTACTGTATGCAAAAACATTTGAAACTGTCCTTACTGGCATACAGAGTCCACTCCAGCGCTCAATGACCCAGCTAATTCTTGCAGGTCTCACTATACATGTGTATCTCATTCTTTGTACAAGGATTTAAAAAAAATAAACTTTTCTGAACAAAATTTTAGCTGGGTGATTGTTCTTACATGTAGCTTGTTCTTAATTTTTGGGCAAATCTCGGTCTGGGTGTTCTTGTAAAAGTTGCTCTTATAAAAAAGCGTGTACTGGCGTTCTTTGATGTTTGGAAACTCCATTTAAATCATTCAAAATAATGTTGTACAAAATTTAAGCAGAACAGACAATTTTTATATTCATTAATTTCTCCAACACTGTTTTAGCTTGAAGGCTGTTGTGATTCTGCTTCGCCACCTTTCCTTGATTAGAACATACGAAATCGCTTAGACTAAGCCACAAGAAAGAATACAGAAATGGGAAGCGACGTTGTCAATTCCGTAACATCCACGCCGGTTTTATGTTTCATTTCGCAGCAGTCCATGACAATAGAGTCTCATACAGTTGTTACATTTTATATTTACGAATCAATTCATCAAAAGCGTATTAATGTTTGTATTTTGAAGTTATTTTGTAGCAGAATCGGGTTTGTAACCAACGATTCTCAGATTTCGCTAAAGAGTTTTTAGGTTTTAAAAGGAAAATAATAAATAACAAAAAAAAGGAGCGGGGACGGGAAACTAATAGTTTTTTTTTACTTGGCCTTACAACTTGCATACTGGGGTCTTAAGTCAGTGTTTCTGGTAGGATTCATAGAGGCCCTAAGAATTCCTTAAATTTGAAGATAGAAATTTAAGTAATCAAAAATTACTTGTTTTTAATAAAAATCGTAGTGTTCTCATTTGATACTCTGATTTTACTCCTTGAAAACGCAGGCCGTGGAACCAAACTGTTTAATTTGTCCTAAAGGGTAGACCATTTGACTTTGGGGGGGGGAGGTGGAAAATTTGGTTTGTGCAAGAGCCCCCCCCCCCCCCCTAACACACACATACTTGATAAACAAGGCAGATATATTTTTTCAATCGACAAGCGGTACATGATAAAAAGCTTGGTGAGGATGAATTGTTTTGCGTTGGAGTGCTGCGGTACACTGCACCGCTCCCATTTGAAGTCAAATGGTCCGCGCGTTAATAAGGTACATATTTTCCTGTGGCTTCAGTTTTCCAAGATTCTTGATTGTCCTTTGTACAAATCCTGATATCCTTAAATCTAAAGTCTTTAGAAGTGTATGATGTACAGGCAGTTTTCGCATGTTCGTCGAGCTTTGCTTTAACGCCCTGTTACACTGCGCAATTTTCTCAGCAACTTGTCTCGCAATGGTTGGAAATGTAACGTTGCAAGTTGCCGAAGTTTAATGCTGAGGCCCTGTTACACTGCGCAATTTTCCCAGCAACTTGTCTCGCAATGCTCCTCGGAACGAAAAAACAAGAAGTGTGCGCATGCGCCCTTGTCAAAACTGCCGTAAAAATTGCGTGACAAGTTGCTGGAGGGGTGATACACTGTGCAATGGTGTTGTAAGTTGCTGCAATCCGTTGCGAAAAGTGAAGCTGAGTTCTGCTTCGTGCAACGCTTCGCGCAACAAAAAAAATTGCGACAACCCATTTTACACTGTGCATATCTCCAGCAACTTGTGTCGCAATGCCATTGAGAGACAAGTTGCGGAGAAAATTGCACAGTGTAACAGGACCTTTAAAGTTTGTCAATGGATGTTGTTTCTTTTACATCATTCAGAGCTGAATACCCGGAGAAGGTCACGCCAAAATGTCTCCTATATGAATGGACTCGGTAAGTGACTACTCGTTTTAAATATGGCAGGGTGCAGCCGAAGAGGAAATGATGGGGTAACTAGAAACATTAGATTGTTTCAGGTGTGGTAAAAGAAAAGTTTATGAACTTAACGTTGGAGTAAAAAAAGTAATAGCTGTATTTCTGTGCTTCATTGATGGGGTTGAAAACTTTCTTGTTTTAATTGCAGTTTTCTTGTGTTCGTTAATATGCGTTTATTTCAGCCCCATCTCGGCTGCAAATAACGACCGCTTCCTAATTGAAGTTTTGTTGCAATTATCGTCTGTTTCTTCCCTTTGTGCTCACCGAAGCTCACTAGTAAAATTTCTGATTTCAGGAACAACCATCTTCCACATCCTTCCTATGAAACAGTAAGTCACTTACTCGTATTGG
This sequence comes from Umimayanthus nakama, assembly GCA_027574985.1. Taxonomy (NCBI): domain Eukaryota; kingdom Metazoa; phylum Cnidaria; class Anthozoa; order Zoantharia; family Parazoanthidae; genus Umimayanthus; species Umimayanthus nakama. The sequence continues at coordinate 7,445 of JAOBRG010216873.1, read as the reverse complement.
AAGCACACGTACATTTGCTTAGCCTTTGATAGGCCTAAGCGGTTTCCTTGACTGATGTTTGAGTTCTTTGAACTTTTGCACTCCATTTAGCAGTTGATTCATGCCATTTGTTTTCCCAGCTACTAGTCCTCTTTCTCTCTCCGTGTGCGCGGTCACGGGTGAACCCCTGTGACGTCACTGAAACCAATCGTACCCAAGCTTCTAAGCAACAAACGGCCGGAAACTAGGGAAGCCGTATAGAAACTAGGCAAGCCACTTGTCAAGTTCAGGACGGTAGTTGAATATGGACGATATAACTTCTTAATCATAAAGTCTAGTTTCTCTTTTGTTTCTTTATACATTTGTGACACGTGAAACAGAAGGTATTGTCCGTTTAAGTTTGTGGGGAGGGAGGAGGGGGGGGGGGGGGATGGAAGCCCAGTGAGTTCTGTGCAAACTTGGTCAACTTCAACCAAGAACATTTTTTTTCCGTTTTCGTTTTACGATACAAATATTGTGTAATTTTTCATTCAATCATAAGCAGCGTGCAAGTTTGTTTTCGTCTGCTTCGATCTTTCTTTAAGCCCCCCCCCCCCTCCCCCCACCATGTAATAAGTTTGCCGCTTCCAGCGAACTCACAAGCAACTTTCTTTCAGGTACTTCAGGTACAATTCTTCTAGAAACTAATATTTTTTTCTTCCGTCTTTTCCTTTCCCGTATTTTTGCTTTTGCTGGCTCTCTGTTTTTTGCTGAAGAATTTCACTTTGAAGATTGTAAATACATTATACGGCACGCCATGCAAAAAGCACTTCCGTTCGCGACAATCACTGTGGTTGCTAACCGGATTTGGGTGGCGTCAATGAGAACTTTAGTGCAGTAGATTTCTAGTCTTTGACTATGTGGCTGGCACTGTTACAATGTACAGCAGAATTTATCAAATTATTCTAACATAAAATGTCGATGTTTTGGTACAGCATGATATACGATCACAAATTTTATTTAACTCCGGATCATATGATAAAACGGGCGACATGTTGATGTATACTAAGCAACATTAGCCCTGCGAGACGAGTTTAGGTCGTTTTGCTTCAGTATAACAGCAACACTCTTAGCGACTACCAAGCTGAGTGATATGGCCAAAACTCGCTAGAATCAGTGTTCTCCAGTATTTGACGGGTAGCTTACGAAAGATCTGCATCGCTCAACTTACAGTCTGCTCCGACGAAGGGCTAACGCTCGACACGTCAGCTAAACACTTTATCTCACAGGCGAAAAACATACCATATCAACTTTTGTTGATCAAACCCATTTGTTCAGCGTACTCGCCCACGCAGATAAAACAGTTTTTTTCAAAACTAGTCTCCCAGTGTTTACAGTTGTTGAGTTGCACAGCTTAAATATATGGGTGGTTCTTTACTATTTTTATTTTGAGAGAAATTAGTTTCAATGTTAGTTAAAGTCTTCCGCAGAAAAAACGCTATATTTAGTATTCGCTAAAAAATGATAGCCCCGAGGTAAGTTCATTAATAATTTGATCGACTTCCTACCATTAGGTACAGAGAGACAAGGATAGACTGTTCCAAAGTACCGTCACTGTGGACAACAAGAAGTACTGCGGCACAGAGTGGTGAGTCATGATATATGCGAGGTTAGCGCAGTTGATAACTGATCTCTGATTGCAACCGGGAAGTCCTGGGATCGAGCAGCGGCCTGCTTGAAATTTGGGTGACTCTCTTTGGAACTGTGCAGTTTTCTTTTGATATTACCACGTATTACTGAAAGTTATGATTTCTAATGGCTATGATTACTGTTATACAATTGAAAAGGGGGTTATGTTCGATATACCAAGTGACAATGAACCCTGAGTTGCGTCACAAAGAACGCAACAATGTACTGTCTTTTTTAAACAATGAACGATGGTACCTCACTTGGTATATCGAGCATCACCCTGAAAAGGGTTAGAAAATAGATACTAATTTAATATGGCCTGTACACATATAAACTAAACTAAACTTAAGTACGAAACCATAAATCACGTGTGGAACCCGTTGCATAAAAATTTATGGTTTTTAGGGTAAACTATTAAAAACTGACAATTCTCTTGCAGGGAAAAGAACAAGAGATCCGCAGAGCAAGTTGCGGCAATAGTCTGTCTTCGAACACTGGGTCTCAGTGACGGACGGATAAAACATGAGATCAGCCAAACAGACACGTGATCAAGCGAGTTAAAGTTCAGAGTTCTGCTGTGGGCACTCCGTGTTGGAAGAGATTAACACGTGACCAGGCAGCCTAGTACTGAGACATGTGACTTTTGCTGGGTGTCGCACAACAACTTGGGTCGGTTTCCATTTTTCTGTTGTGACTTCTAACCGACCGAAAACAAAATGGTTCTGGCCAAATTAATGGAAGAGTCAATCCAAGGAGCGCGTATACATTTTCCCGTTGCAACTCTTCAAAATCCGACGTTTTGGCCAACCGGAGCAAGAGAACTGATCGGCTCTGCTAGCAGGGCCATTCGGACCGGCCTGACTGGATAAGGAGGCTTAGATGAGTACAGTTAACTCACGATAACTCGAACCTTTAAGGTAAAGGTGACAATATTCGAGTTATCGGGAGCAAATTAGTAGTAAGAAAATCTGGGCTTTTCTACGTTATGAAAGTATGGAAACACTCGTTACCTTTGACAGCTGAATTCTTTTGAACTTCCTAAATGTTTTGTTTCTCCCAAACTTGCCTAAATACTAGGCCATTTGCACGGTGACGTCACAGGAATGAACAACGTGATAGTCATCCTCGGTGACGTCACGGAAAACAATCGTACCCAAGCTCCTAGGCCAACAAACGGCCGGAAACTGGAAAAGCCGTACAGGAACTCGGAAACTCCCAAATGAAATAAATCTACCATTGCTCACTTTGCTTCGATAAGAAAGAAAGTTTTCCAAAGTAGCTAGTATAGTTGGATAGAGATACCTTTATTTTTGTAAATAAAGGACGAATATTATGCATTACCACCTGGTTCTTCCACTGATATCTAGGACCTTCTAGAATGTTCTGGAAGGAACGACGACAGCGCTTCATTATATACAATGAACTTTATTGCAGTATCAAAAAAAAGCTTCACACTTTTGAAGAAAAAAAGTTACAGGATTGCGACTTTAGCTCGATCCTCAACCGCCCCCCCCCCCCAAAAAAAAACCCGATTTCCCCCACCCCCCCCTGCCTTAGGAATCGATTGATTTCATAATCGATCTCATGTGGAGCGGGTGTGACGTCATCAGGTTGTTGGAAAGACGCCGAACGTGTCCATTCTGCACGTGGAAAGAGCTACTACATTGATATAGGAGCGCTTTCTGTGTGTCCTTCAGGAAAAATCGTAAAGTTTGTTTGAACAAAACTTTCAAAACGCTATTGCTTGCTTATTCTTCAAAACAAGGAAAAAAAATTGAGCAAATATAACAGCTTTTTCTCGCCAAAATATAGCTAGATACTCGTATTTTGGAGCAACGATGAAAACCGGAAGTAGTTTAAACACCTCCAAACCGAAAGAACGTTATGTTATAAGAGCTTCCAAGATGGAACTCTTCAAAATATTTAAAGCTTATTTTAGCCCCAATTTAAAAAAAAGTTGTTATCAGCTTGCAAGGCATTGTGGATAACTACTACTTTGTTCTTTTTCGAGGGAGTTGTGGTCCCAGATTCTCAAACTGACTGCATTCCTGCGTCCGTGAACTAGGCCGCTTGTTTCTCTTGTCACCATCGCTTGTTCGTTTCTTATAATTCCTGTGTTCTGGGAATGTGGGCATCATGTCCGAGTCAGCCGGAAGAGGTTTTTCTGAAAAGTACGAGCTCTGGAGACAGTCCGTTGCTGTTGCGCGTTTGCATGGATCGTACATCAGCAAATGGTTCAGCAAAGTCAAACCCGCCTGGCCCAACCACGAAAACGTGTGTTTAAGATTGTTATATGGTTGGCGTTTCAGGTTTAAGTTTTTGGTTCCTGGTAGACTTGAATATCCGGGCCAAATCTGTTCACTAGGGGTCCCAAGAAGGTCCACAATTAGCTGGAGCTGGTTGAGCTCAGACTTGCCAGCCATCAGGGGCTTATGGCCCAGCAGCTCCCCAAATATGCACCCAAGGGCCCACATATCCACTGCCGTAGTTTGCACCTTGGATCCCAGTAAGAGCTCTGGGGCGCGGTACCACAGTGTTACCACTATAGGGGTCATGGGCTTGTATGGGTAACCAAAGGCTCGTGCAAGGCCGAAATCCGCTGCAACAAAGAAGATCGTAAAATAATATAACAAGGACCACAGACTGTTTTGTTTCCTGCAACTGTAATTATTTTATTGCCTGTAAATGCAGTTACTACTATTACAGTGTACACAACACTTTTGTTGTGCATCCCTAACAAGATTAATATGATCACTAAAAGGGGAACAACAACAAGGTAGGGTCAAACTTGAAAAATTATTGAACGTAACGAAACTTGATTCTATTAGACGCTTCCTATCTATTGGACGCCCAGGTGGCATAGCGATTTTAAGATTGACGTCTCTCTCTAATCAATGCCCCGTACCCAAGAATGGGATGTTTATTAAATATTACTACAAGTAGTTGAGGCACCATCTTCTTCTTGTTTTCGCGAGAAATTGGACGCTGTTATTTGAAGTTGTATAATCAATGGATTTTATGTGTTTGAGAGTGGCAACTGTTATTTTATTATCGCATCCTTTTTTTCCCCTACTTCATTATTATTGTTTTGATTTTTCCCTTCATTATTGTTACTATTGTCATTTCGCTGACCACCTTGCAAATAATCGTCTTGTGTGACGGAGTGCAAGTAATAGGTAAATAAATAAAATACAAAACCCGTCGCAAAACATTACTTAAAACTTTAAAAGCTACAGAAAATGAAGTTTCGACTTTTTTCGCTCTATTCAAACTGTGATGCTTGCAGCAAATATGTGAACAATCAAAGTTGGCATTGTTAAGTTAAACTGCACCATTCGCAGAATTGTGAGATGGTTTTGTTGGCATTCCTGTGCGTTCCAATAAATGCCCCTTATCTATCTAAAAACCCCTTAAAAGCACCAACATTAAGTAAACGCCCAGAGCGTTAAATAGATCCTTGCGGTACAGTGAAATATCATTTACTGAGCAACTTTCCCGTTTATAGACAACCGGAAATGCAGAGGAAAAAAAATACAATCATCTCGCAACACATAAAGTACTTATGAATATCACCTTGTCAATCAGCCATAAAGTACATTTTGGTAGTCCATAAATAAAACAAAACAAGAGATTCAGCTAACCGTCCATCTGAGAAACGGATGTTCTAAGCTATCAGACTCCATACCTGACTGAAATAATGTTTATGATTTTGATTTTAGAAAATGACAGAAATACTTGAAACGCATTGCACGTTACGTCAAGAGGCCGTATTTAAGGAGTTAAATAAAAAAAAAAGAGTTGGGAATTTAAAGTAGCCATTGGGCGTATTAATGGTTATTCATACCAAGGAGTTTTCCATAAGAGAATATATTGCTGTCTTGCTGGGCCAAAATAAGGTGTCCGCATTAACGAGGTGACCATATTTTTGTAATGGGGTTGCCGTAAGACGGTTAAAATTACACAAAGTTATTGAAAGCTTCCCAGTCAACACATAGAGATCAAAGAGAGCATCTGTGATGATGTTAAACCATCCATCGCAAAACCTCAAACGTCTTTGCTTTTATTAAATTACAGAGATCTTTGGACTCCTTCTATGTAGCCGACATGTTGTTACTGTAAATACAAGAGGAGTTTCCCCATAAGCATTACTAACTTACAGTTGACTACCATTAGCCTTACTCCAAAGTGTCTCTGCAAAGATTACAAAAGACTTCCCCCTCCTTTCATGGAATTAAAACCAAACAAACTATTTACTCACTTAAAAGTGAGGTAGATGTAAAAGGCTTTTTTCAATATTTTGAAAGTCACCTAAAACTCTCACTGATTAGATCTTCTTAAAGATGATTAATCCACTTTATTTCCCAACAGAAACAAGTCAATGTTTCAAAACTTTCACAGACCTCAACTGTTCGGCTTCACAACCTCTTATCCTTTATTTTTTAACTGAACACATTCTATAAATTTTTTACAGAACATTGCCTTGTAAGTCTTTTTTAATTAATAGTTCTCTATCTAGTACACGCTTTTTTTATTAGAACCAGCAAACTGTGGCCGAGCCTCATTGTTCTTAAGTTTTTGCACAATTGAACCCTCAATTACTCTTGTCCACCTATTGTTATCCCCGCCACTGTTCCCAAAAAAATTTTCACCCAAAACAAGCAGTGTTCTAACCAGCTTTAGAACATAGCTGGCAATTTTTCGCGCGCTTTTTGTATAGCGCGAGCGTGCATCTAAATCTCTACAGACGCACACCCGTGCGTCTATCAAATCACGTGATTGAATTCAACCAATCAAAACGCTCAGAATATTTTAGGAAAATTCTGTGTTTTATCAGTTTTCGTTTTAAGTGGCAATGTTCTAAAAGAAATGGTCCATTCTTTAGCTGTGCCTCTATCGAGTTATGGATGCACTTGGGAAGTTGGGAGAGCACTCGAGAAGCTAGAGAAGCACTTGGCTTCGCCTCGTGCCACTCAAACGCTTCTCTCGTGCTCTCCCAACTTCCCACATTCAGCCATAACTCGATAGACGCACGCCAAGCATGGACCATTTCTTAATTAAAAAACAACAGGGCGCCCTCAAGGAAACATCAAAATATTGGATTTTTTACCTCAAATCTTCATTATGACAACGTGCAGGATCACAAAAAACGACAGGGCGCTGGAGGAAAATGACAGGGTGCACAGAAAAGCAACAGGGGGTTGCGCCCTGTCGTTTTTCCTAGCTAGAACACTGATAAATCATTGTTTACTGTCAGTACCTATTTTGAGAATTCCTTTGCCTGTTAGAAGCAGGTTGGAAACCTTCAAGTCTCTGTGCACCACAAATCGTTCATGAAGGTACTGCACTCCCTTAAGAAGCTGCAACATGAGACACTTCACCTGTGCTTCGGTGAACGGCGTGTGGATGTTATCCAGAAGGCTGGCAAGGTCCTGAAATGGTGAAAGGAACTAGTGCTAAGACACAAGTCTCAAAGTAAGGCGTGGACAGGAGTGGGAAGTCTTAAAATGTTATCAACTTAGCTCCTTCCAACATACTTGCTGTAAGTTTAAATGTGCACCAATTGCTTGAAGGTTGTAAATATCTCTTTAAAATTGGTTTTAATTAAAAAGTTGGGAATTATGAATTTGTATGTGATTGGGGGGGGGGGGAGAGGTTGGTGCTGTCTGAGACAACAGTGTCAGTAGCCAAAAAGTTGTGGCACTTCAATTTTACTGGTATGTATACCGTATTTTGCTGTGTATAAGTCGACACTGTGTATAAGTCAACCCCCCATTTTGCAGCCAAAAAAGCGCAAGTTT